>JAHBBA010000907.1:0-66569 GCA_018806925.1 Skeletonema costatum | reverse complement strand
ACCCTCTCCAGGCGGTGCAATACAGCTCAAAGGTAACTCTTGAGCTGACTACAAGCGAGATGAAAGCCCTTTACATGAATCCAGCTTATCTTGCATATTTGGCATTAATGACATGTCTCCTTGTAGTGTTGCATCTTATCTACAAGCGACTTGCAACGATGCAGAAAGAAGGCAGTCCCATCAAACACTCGACGGTCATCATGCCTTGTGTGTATAGTTGGTGGAGTGCACTAGTAGGTACACAATCTGTTGTTCAGGCAAAAATATTAGCTGAGCTTCTTGCCGTCCACACGAGTGGCAATGAGAATATCTTTCGTGAATGGTTCACCTACGTGACAATTTGTCATCTGGATGATGACAGTGGTGATCTGGCTTCATCGATTGAGTGACGCGCTGAAAAACTTTGACCCATTGTTTATCATACCTCTGCTACAGTGTAGCTTCATTCTTTTGCCATCATATCCGGTGGAATCTTTTTCCAAGAGTTCAACAGCTAGATGTATATCAATGGGGTGGCTTTTGTTTTGGTATCATTATAATGTTCAGTGGGCTGGTGCTCCTTACGCCAAAACCTGTTTGTTGTCGAAGATGAAGCCTTGCACCGGGAATTGTTGAATTTACTGCTGAAACAAGGAGGGAGTTCTTCGAATCTGAGCACTGAACGCAGTCCTCGTAGTCCAAATGTTAGTTTGTGCGACGTTAGTCTGGGCGAACAAAGCGATCATGCGATTGAAGGTCACGTTCAAACAAGCCACGATGAAGACAAATCGACTGATAATGCTACCAGCTGGACGCCAAGATTGGAGAACGTGGCAAAGTTGGCACTTGATCTTGTGACGAGAGTTCCTAACGTACTTCATGGTAATGGAGATAGCACAAGAATCTTCAGCGAAGCGATGGTCTCTGCCTCCATTGGTGAAGCAGAGCGTATTCGTCGCAGAAACCACGTTATGTACGCTACTCACGCTGATCAAGACGAATCCGTTGGCAGAAGATGGATACAGCGATGAGATCATGAGCCTCTTGAAAGAGCTCAATTTAGAAGTAACACAAATCACCCCACGACCAGATTGTGATGTCGCCCACCGTCTATGCATGACTCAGGAGAAGTTACACAGTCGTATACTATTGGAGATTGAACAGAGCAACACTCCAATCGGAGATGAGTATACAAACGGAGCTAGTCCACCAATGCCATCGCAGAATCTTGAACACCAATTCAGTAATACGTAAATAATCTCATGTGTCGCTTTTTGTTGTTGTAAGAGTATGTTAACTTTCTAAAAATTTTCTTGTCGAATTGTCGAGTGCAAAATCAACACACTCATCGATCGGATGTATTATGAATGGGATTGAGCCCAACCCCATCACAGTCGGCGCCCACGTTGTCACAGCGAGAGGTAGCCCAGCTGTTCGAGCTACAGTAAATCTTGTTGCTCTTACAATTGTATTAATGACTCCCCCAGGAATGGCAACACTTGCCAAACTTTGCCAAAGCAATGTATCAAAAAATGCAATTGCAGCACGTGTCTCATTGGAACGTGTATCATACTTGCTGCTCGTTCCTTCATTTCCTCCATCCTCCTTCACATACAGTTCTTGATATCCAGCCGATATAGAATCAGCTAGACAGTATCCAAACGCCAGAGCGTACGATGGTGCAACGAACTTTGGATATTGATAGCGAAAGCTCTCTCCAACTTCGTTTGCATATCCACAGTACCTTAGGAGAGAGTCTCGGAATATGTTGTAGTTGCCTGATTTTTGTTCATCGTCTGTTTTTGGGGCGTCTTGGTGTAAATGCGTGGCCATGGGATGCTTTGTCATCTTGGTAGAAGCAAGTTTGTATGATTTGGTGGTGGATGTAACTTGGTTGAAAGTTCTTGTAGAATAGATGAACACTACTATGTATTGATACGTCGATAAAAGCTGGCTGCTGTTGTGGAAAGCTCTATTGTACTGATTGCGCTAGTGATGTGACGGCTATCGGCGAGATGTTAGATGAGAGCAATGATTTGATGAGAGACGCTCATGGTTGGATTGGCGACTGCGAGGCCGGGGAAAGTTTCTTTTAGGGGCTCACGATGACTCACAGAATATGAACACGCAACAAATCGAGAGCATGTTGTGAACTGTAAAAATTACATTCCAACCTACAGAATTGTTTCTATACCTTGCTGCATTTGGAGGAACTACTTACTAATACCATCATCATGAAGATTGTCAAGGTTATCGGCTCGCTATGCCTCATCAATGGCGCCACATCATTTGCTCCGTCACACTGCACAACTAGCACCCACAGATCGTCATCTCTACATGCCGATGTCGCCGAAGCAGAGAGTGACGTTGCTGCCATAACAACCGACCCAAAAGAAGCTGTAAAGTTGTTTGGAAGATTAGCCGAAAAGTACATCATGCTTGATTCTACAGCAGGCATGTGCTGCTACTCGGCTTGCTCAGACTGCGAATACCGTGAACCAGGAGGTGGATATAGAATGGCAGATCAATCCTCTGCTAGACCCAAGTGGATTCCCTGTTACGATCATCGTGAATTCGGATCGGGTAAAGAACACACAACGAAATGGAGTACAGATATCTTTACAGAGGGACCGGCGGTAACCAAGGAAGAGTTCATTGAAAGAGTTATTAATCTGGAATTTGCACCTCCCTTGGGTGGACCTTTCTTGGCCAAGTCGGCTGCTGCTATTGAAGATGAGAGTGCTGCTGCGGCCTTGTTTGACATTCTTGCTGGCGAAAAGGAAAAGCTGACTAGGTTTCGTATGGGGAAGGAAATGAAAGTGATTTCTGGTGGAGAAGAAGGAGTTACCTGGAACCATTTTAGTACGGCACTTGGGGCTAAATAAATCATGTAAATACTGGTGCCAGCGAATGGTCTGTTCATTCATTCTGTCTAGTAATTCCAGTATTCATTACCTAGATCTATTTTTCACTGCCAACGATTCCATTGTAGAACTGTGGTCAACTTCATCAACCTGACAACATTTAAGAAATGTTTTGTTGACTGACGAACTTTTACTCCTCAGTCACTTTATCCTCCTTTACCATAGCCAACGATTCCACCATAAACTGATCATTGGTATAAATACACATCTCACTTGCAATCTGCATCGCCTTCTTGGCAACATCCTCTGCCGACAAATCCGGATTATCCATCTGTGCTCTTGCCGCAGCAATAGCAAAGTTACTACCACTTCCCACACCCAACACCCCATCATGACTTTCAAGTACATCTCCATTTCCTGTAATTTCAAACGAATCCTTCTTATCCGCCACAAGTAGCGATGCCTCCAACCGTCGCAGATATTTATCGGTTCTCCATCCCTTGGCAAGTTCGACACAGCTTCGTGCGAGCTGACCTGGATATTCATCCAATTTCCCCTCTAGTCGTTCCAACAATGTGAATGCATCAGCCGTACTTCCTGCAAAGCCGACAATGGTCCCCTCATTCTCATTGTCATTTGCACCATCGCCATCATCCGGATTGAGTTGTTGCTTCGAACGCTCCTCACCGATAGTTTTGGGATAAATACGACGAATCTTTTTTGCGTTGGGTTTGACAATGACGGATCCCATGGAGACCATTCCATCTCCCATCATGCAGACGCGTCCATTTTTTCGTACGCAGACAATGGTGGTTCCGTGCCAGTCGGGGGAGGAGGCCGATTGTGTTGTGTGATAGGAGCGGTGATGGGTAGCTGCTGCGGAAGTGCCGACAGTTGATGTTATGGCCTTGGGGCAAGAGGCGGTAAATTGCCGTGCTGCCGCTGCCGCTGCTGGGGCTCTTCTAAGTAATGAATTCATCTTGAATAATATTGAAAATTGACTTGCTTGTTAATCAGATTACGTTGATAACGTTCAAAGTCATCAGTTCCTGATAAGTAGATAGATATTGCTGATGATTTTCAATGATGCAGAAAAGTGAAGAAGATTTCAAAATGGCACCGTCGAGATCGACACAATCTTGTGTCACAAGATGGTCCACAACGCTCACCAAAGTCCCACAAGCTTCCAGCTTCCGTCCAGCTTTTAAAATGGATCTTGAAATCATCGGTTCATTTACTTTCACTATCGAGAATTTGATGTCAATACCTCCTCAAGACCGGAAACACCCTACAACAATGAGCAGCCCAGCCCTCGCACCCTTACTCACCCCCGCAGAGCTTCAAAAGTTCGAAGGTCCTCTAATCGCAATGGCACAACAAGCCAATGGATCACTCCCAAAACTCCTCACCGCATTCTTCTCCTTTTTGCATCGCCGTACTGATTTTTATTGTATCCTTCCCGAAGATGGTGGTGGTGGTGGTGGAAGGAATGTAGGATTCAAAGAAGGGCAGGCAGAACAGATTTTGTTGGCAACTTTTCGACAATTCCCTTTGAGAAGAGTTGGGCCAGCACCAAAGAGTAAAAGTCCTCCATCACCACAAGCTGTAGTGAGTGGTGCTTCAAAAGCGACAAAGGGAACAGTTGTATCTGATAAGGCAAAGGCTGAAACGGCATCTGACAAAGACAAAAAGGGTGCAGCAGCAGATGTTGTAAAAACAAAAGACAATGTCCCCGGAACGAAAGACAACGAAAAGACTACCGATACTACCACAAAACCTGCCGCGAAACCTGCCACCAAGGAAACCACAATTCGCTACACCGATGTCGGAAAGCAAATTCCAATTGGAAACGGTGGATCTACATCTCGCTACGTATGGACACAAACCTTGGAAGAAGTAACAGTCCACATTCCCATTCCAAATGGGACGCGTGCCAAAGATTTAAATGTCAAAATTGATGCTCATTCTCTCTCCGTCAAGAGGAAAGATGGTGATCATGCATCTTTGTCTCCACTGGAGGGGATATTCTTTGCGAGAATTAGACCGGATGAGTGCACGTGGACGATTGAATCATCATCAGCGGAATCACAATCAATGACGACTCTTCAATTGACACTGGACAAAATACAAAGAACTTGGTGGGACATTGTAATCTCTGGAGATAATCCTCTGATAGATACGACAATGGTAGATTCATCGCGGCATATTGAAACATACGATGAGAAGACACAGGCGCAGATTCGAAGAATTATCCATGATCAACGACAGGAACGGCTGGGATTGTCTTCATCGGATTCATCACCCAAGGCAGGCAGCGGGAAGATACCTCCTATGCCGTCGGGTGTGGAGTATATTGATGGAGAGACTCTTGATAAGGCAACTATTCGCAAGTAATGATGTGTGACGACACTATAAGCCTGATCACTCTTCAACAAGAGGGCATTGGAATTGGAAGCCCCAGAACAGCCGATCAAATGAAAGTTTAGTAACAAGAAGTGCTCCAGTAGATTTTAATAGAGTTGAAACATAAGTAAGCCAACATCATCTAGATTTTGTACAATACTAAAAAGGGTAAATGAACACAATTATCGAAGACCTCAAGTCAATGAATCGATCTGTGGGGGTCTGTTTACGGGGTCGCATCTCAACACTAGAGTAACCCGTTTTAGGGTCAAACACCGTCCTCAACTTTTTGAACACAAAAATTCATCGCGGCAGCGTCCCATGGTAACAAAGCTCGATACTATGACCAAACAAAATGGACCACGAACAAGAGACCGCACCATGCCATCCAATAGGAGTAGAATCCATAATGGAAAAGATCCAAAACTTGCAAGTAACCATCGAGGAATCGCGGCGTTATTTGCTCCCTTATGTAAAAGTGTTGGAGGACGAAGATAACGGATTATCATCATCGTCGGCACCCAGCAACGATGGTAGAGACTACTCAGACGCAGGGATAGCGGAAGAATCTTTGCATTGTCTCGAAGAATGCTATACAGCAGTAAACTTCTTGGTGAATCAATTGGCTGATTCCGGATTGATCAACCTAGAACAGAGCCACACTGTACATTTGAATAGTGAGGAGGAAAATGTGTATCTCCTCATGGCGGCCAATTGTATTGGCAAGGCTGATTTTGTGGGGCAGCACTTTGTAAAGTTAGCAGAGGCCGATTCATTGACAAATGAGTCTGGTCCGATTGATGATGTTGTTGGCGTAAAAAACAAAGTCGTTCAACCGTGTATGGCAAGATTAGCAGAGTTATCATTGAGAGTTGCTCATTTGCAAACAACAATTATTCCATCAGAGATGAGCAGAACACACGATGAAAATGATGACGAAGAAGATATCACACCTGATTCGATAATAGATGCCTACAGTCATTATCAGAGGAGATGTTTACGGTCTCGTTCCAAACCTGCCATATCATCTCTTGCTGAATTACGACAATTGGCAACGAGTCAAAATTGTTTCGTGTCAGATATCTTGGAAGAGGATAGGAGACGGCAGCAATACGAGATTGAGATAAACAACGATGACGGTAACGGACAAGTAGATGAAACTACCACAGCTAGGGCGCAACCTCATGCACAGGCTATCACTGTTTTGTTAGGTGAAGCCAGTAGTTTGATTCAACCACTAGCGGCGTGGAGAGATGGGCTCATTCCATCTCAACAAGGTGCTCAGGATATTGCATCTCTACTGGAACAAATGTGTGAAGAGGCAATGGAAATACTCGACAATGAAGCACAGAAACTAGCAGTCACCGTTGGCGCCTGGTTTAGACCAGATCAACGAGGCATTACAACATTGGAACAAAATGGAAATGAAAGGCAAGAGGCGGCAGATCTGTTATCGATAGAATCATCTCTGGAAGAAATGGCATTCATGTGCCAAGTTCTATCGCGTTATTCTACATTTTCTCGACAGACGGTCTTGAGAGATGATTCCAACAATGAAAGCAGTGGCAGTGAACTGCAGAACTTACTCACGGAACAATCACTACACTATTCTACCTTTGAGACTCGGCTTGCCACACTTCAATTCAACCAAGCGCTCTCACTTGCTACGCCGCAACTGATTGAGTTGGGTCGACCGTCACTGAAGGTACCCAGCATTGTCGAGGACGCTCATTTCGTGTGTGTTAGGGCCATAGATCGAGCAGCTGGTACCAGAAGCGAAAGGGCAGTGTGGACAGTTGGACATTGGGTAACAGAAGTATGGGGCGTTGATCCAGGCGGCGGCATGTTAGGAGAAAGCGTGAAGGGTGTGTATCAAGCTCTGACAGAAGGGGTCGGTTGCGTAGGAGAGCCTCCAGTAGAGCAAGACAACCAACACAACGCAGGACTGGGATCGCCATCCAAGCCAGAAAATGCGTTCGCTGCTGCGTTGTTAGAAGCAGTCGACGATGGTGATGGACTATGGTGGACGACCAGATCATGCTAGAACTGGAACGAACAGCGCTCCGACGTCTGGAGGTATTTCATCAGCACTTTGGGGAAACGCTCGGTGGAGGAAGCAAAACACACAGCTTACAAACGAGAATTGATGCGGAGATGTGTTGTCTCAATGGCATAGTTGCGTCAGAAAATTCATGCAAAGCGTTGTCGAATCTATTTGCTGACCTAGTCGACGAACAATTGGAAGGAGACCAAGACAATAGCGATGCAAAAAAGACGTCTATGCTCACATTTGCGCGCGATGAAATGGCATCCCACGCACGTTCATATCACAACCTTCTGAAGCATAGAGTCCGCGGTCTTGTATCAGATTTGTGTGGAGCGGATGATCTCTTTGATTGCGATGGGAAACTATGTCTCCAAAACTTGAGACTATTTGTTGAAGAGGAAGTGTACAATTTGAATGCCTCCTCTTTTCGAAGTATGGAGGATGAAGAAAGACTCGATGCGGAAATCATTGCTCCGATAAGGCGGTCGCAGATATTTGAAGAGATTGGTCGAGATAAGTGCGATGGCACAGTTGTATTACAAATGGCAGAGGAGATGAGCTTGAAGTCGTCTGAAATCATTTTGAGTGTGCTTCTCAAGAGCGAGATCCCTAAGGAATTCAATGATTGGGGAGCACTGCTTCTTTCGAAACAAGTCCGCTTACTGCAAAAACACATTTTCGGGTCTAGTGCTTGGATCGGGAGACACCGAAGAAGCATGCAACACATCATCTATACTTACACAATTCAATCGAGTCAATCAAGCAGTATCCATCTTGCAACTAGAGAAACCGTCTGATTGGTTGATGTTCGCTTACAAAACTGACGAAGGCGATGATACAAGTTTAACTGCAGATGAGATTAAAAAGGTGATGAGGCTTCGCGTTGACTTTTCTGACGAAGCAATCGCAACGGTGTGTTCCCAAATTAGTGCAAACTAAGTACAGTAAAGGTGACCACAGAATCAATATCAATCATGAATGCAATTTTACATCTTAGTCGTAACCTAAAACATGTCATCTTCTAATCCTCTCAAGAATTCTCCTACATCAGCCTGATGCAACACCACATTAGCCGTGGGATCTAACTCCTTACACGCATCTGTTGTTTGAGCCGCTACTCCAAATCCAAGTGGGATATCCGCAAGATTGTAAATCACCACACCCGCGTATTGTGGAGTAGACTCAGTAATTCGCGCAAGTCCAGATTTGAGTACATTATTACCGTAGAGAAACGACATTTCAGCAGATGGCTTAAGCCACACCTTGTACTTTGAGTATTGTGAAAGATAGTCAAGTGCTGTAATGTGTAATCGGAACTTTCCGCTCTTTGTGAACTTTCCCAGACACGTCCCGCAGTGAAGTAGATTGTCTTTGTTGATTGATGTGGAAGATTTCATTACTGATTCACTGATATAGTACACACGATCCTTGATCAATCTAAAGCAGTGTCGTTCATCACTTCTATTTATAAGACGCTCCACTGATCGTCCCATGTATTCTGCTAATTTCTGGAAGAGGGTTTTGGTTTCATCTTCATTAAGCGGCCTCATCTTAATGTGTATTTCTTCGGAAAGGTGCTGGTAGGTAGTATGCTGCTCCTAAAGTAGATTATGAAGGATAATATACGTTGCTATCAACTGCAATTCTTCAAAGGTGCCGTAGCAGATTATTCTTGGTAGCGCTACAATACTGCCTGATTTGATGGAGGACTTTCATTTTGTTGTTGATAAAATCGATGGCTGTCTGCCTTTCCATCACATCACGCCTTCCCCTCTTCGGCATGCCTGGCTGGAGATTAATTTTGTGTCCATCAGACAATTACGACGTCATCGTGACATCATCACGGAAGAGACCTCCGATCCTTTGCACGATGCTGATATGTACTAGTCCAACCTTGTAGTCTCAACAATTGTAGCTCACTTCTTTCATCCGCTGATCATAGTCTCTTCATCGATCTCTCTTCTTCGGGTGACCTCCATGTTCGTGCATTCGGACTCAATCATCCTCTGCTCTCCTGGAACCTACCTCATCGAATTCTCCGTGCGCCATTTCGTCGCCGATCGATTGCTCTGTCTTGTTCCTCGACGATCTGCAATCACTACAATCTCTTCAGATCTTGCACTCTACTTGCATTTTGGTCATCCTTCGCTTCCTATTCCTACCTACGCCCTTCTACGCCTTCGGCATCTCACCATCTCTCTGGTCATATTGGCATGCAACACCTATTCATTTTCTTCTAAGGACATACCAACCCCCGCCGATTGGCTCTGCCACCGTCTTGTTACGAGTCTACTACTACTACTGCTCTTCGGTGGATCGATGCAATCTTCCGCGGCATCTTTTGTCGAATCATACAACGAAGGGCATATCGTGCATGCGTCTCTCTCATCGCTATTTAACATTAATTGCGTGTCATCTTCAGCTGATACACTACATCCTATGTCACATTCTTATCGCAACATCGACTGCGTTGCATTTCAAATTTCATCCTACCATACATAAGTCACCTCTTCCGCGCTCTCTACCGATCTTAAGCCCTACGGACCTCTCATTACAATCTCTACCGGCCACCTACCCCTACAAGGCTTCTTTACTTCATCTTCTTCCAGACAGATCTACATCCTCTTCCGCTTAGGACTCTACCCACATTCACTGCATCATCTGCAGATCTCCCTACCTTCCAGGCTACCTTCTCTAGAGCCAACTCAGCTTCCCCTCTTCGCTCTCCTGTGACAGATGTAACCTTAAGTTTAACCCTAACTCAAACAACAATTACACACTCACGAGATGTCACAGCTGTTACATATGTCATATCGACGTCATCAGCAATCCTTTGCCCACTGATGTCACTGTCCAACTTGATTCCTCCATGGCGAAATCCTCTCGTAGCTCTTGAATCAAACTGAACAACCCTAATAACTACGATAACGATGATCGGCCTAAACAAAGCTTTTTCATTCCTTCTATGTGCCAACTTGGCCTTGGAAGCGGCAGCCTTTGCGCCATCCACAACCAAGCAGAGCCATGTCTTGAGAGCAGCTGCCGACGACCAAGTTGTCGACGAGGCAACTCGTAACGCTCGTATCATGGCTCCCATCTCCTCAATTATGGCTGCGGTTTCTCCTTCTCTTGGTCTTGTATCCCCTGCCAACGCTGCTCCATCTGCATCCGCTTTTGAAGCCAACTTGAGAAAGAACTTCCCTGGAGCTCTGACCAATTCAGCCATTTCGTTGCGTGTGGCTGCCGCACTCCGTGATAGAGGATACACACCGGGCAATACCTTGTTTGGATCAAGTCTCTGCTCTGATGAAATTAATGATACTGCCGAAAGTTTGGTTGGTGATTTCCAAAACAAGCTAGGCACTGATGGGTGAGTACTATTGAGTTGTGAATTGTTCTTGACAACACTCTGTCTCATATCTAACATTTTCCTCAGTGTATTCAATTTGGGTGGATTGGGAGGATTGCCTTTCGTGGGTATTTCTGGTATGGGTGCCTTCATCCACCACGTTCCTGCCAGTGGAAAGATTTTCATTGTGTTCGGTCCCCATGTCGGAATTTCTGACAAGGGAGTTGTTGGACAGATCGAGCGTGTCGGTCAAACTAGTATAAGCACATCTTGTGGTGCTGGAATTGGCGCTTACAAAGCCATCATGGGAAAGAAAGGGGAGAGTGAAGCCGAAGCTTACTTGGGAACTAAAGATTTCCAAGAGGAGTATATTATCGCAAAATTGGGTGATAGATTGGATGCTTTGAAGGGACAAGAGCAATCCAATGAATCAATCACCTTCTTGACTAACAAAATGTACGATTTGGTATGGGAAATGATGCGATCAGAAATCAACGCTTACACAACCAAGGATGATTTCTGGAAGGAGTGCACAGAGGTGACACTTCTTGGAGGTATTGTTGTCAACAGAGGACATGGAGCTGGAGTTCCTGGAGGAGAAGACTATTACCAGCCTTTGATGCTCAAGTCTTTGACCAAGGATGGAGAGAGCGATATGTATGGAGAAGTGTTTGGTGATTTCCCTGCTCTTGCTGCACCACACAGAGCTGCCAAGTATGTCTAATTTGACAGCGTATATCTTTGATCAGTACTTTGTTTGAACAAGACAGAGTTCTGTTCAGCTGAACATTGGGGAGGATTAGGATAATATGTAGAAAACATGATTGGTAACACATCGTGATATTTTTGGCTTTATAATTACAACATTCCCTCGCTCTCGCTTGGTGCAGCTTGTCTGTGTCTCCACATGCTTATAATGCTTATTACGAGCACTTGCACCTTCTCTCTTCTCACGTTTTATCTTGAACTTGAGAAATCTTTGGGTACCAAATTTGGATATTCTGAACCCCTGAAATGCCCAGTTTGGGTAGATTAGAACTACCAGCTACAATATACCGCAGAAATCAAGCATGCGAATTTGTGACACGCTGAATTGCAGCTTGCAGCTGCAAGATCCTGCAACTCAAAAGAACATCAAACTTGGTCCATGGAGAGGGTAGAGGTTGCCTCTCAAGCTAGTTGCAGTCAGGATGAACAAACAACAAATACGCGACAAATAGGCTCCTTGTAAGCATACTTTTGGCTCTTGCCACTTGTAATGGAGGAGCCACAGCTTTTAGCACTCCATTACGTCACAAAAGAAGTGATTACACTAGTATAGGTCAAACACAGCCATCATCAGCAACACCATGGCAAGTCCCTCGCGGAGGAGATCTAGCAACATCATCTACATCACTTAAATCTTCTCTTATTGGAGCTATTGATGTATTTTACAAAACTATGCCCGCTGACGTCGGCCTTTGTAACTTGTGGGATAAAAGCAAGTGCTGCTGACCTTGTGGCCCAAAAACGGGCCTGATGAAAGACACAGCTGAAGCAGTGACGGCAGCCGACGAAGAGATTCTCGGCGAAATTACAACTCCATTGGAGAAGCGAAGAAACTTTGCCTTCTTCTTGTACGGTGGTTTGTATCAGGGCATGGCTCAGGAGATTATTTTCAATGAGATCTTTCCAAAGGTATTTGGCCAAGGAACTGATCTCGTCACTGTGTTTAGCAAAGTTTCGTTTGATATGTTGGTCGTGTCGCCTTTCGTATGCTTGCCGGTGGCCTACCTGGTAAAGAGTGTTCATCTTTCAGTACACTGTCAGTGAAGCGTTGACACGTTACAAAGATGATGTCATGAAGAATGGTCTGTTACTCAAGTATTGGTCTTTATGGGGACCTGTTCAGTGCATGACATTTGGGGTAGTCCCAGTTCATCTACGCATAGCATTCATTGCAGTGATATCATTCTTCTGGTTGATTATTTTCTCGAGTGTTACTGCCAAAGGTCAGAAAGAAAGGGAGCTTGAATGTTCTCTAGAGGATGGAGTGTCCTGCAGGATAGATGGGTAATGTGTCTTCTTTCAATGATTCACATTTTTAGGATTAAATTTAGGTGCCAAAGGCATATTTATTACGGCTATACATTATCGGGACAAACATCCCTTCCTACAAAGTTGACGTATATAGACATTTCTTACTACTACTGACGTGCAAAATGATCTTTCATATCTGACGTACAAAATTGATACCGAGATCTACCGATATCACACAAACAGCTTATTTTGCAAGCCTCGGGTCATAAGGGATTGCACCGCCCTCCTCCGAAATACAAACATCTTTCTCAATAACTTTGATTCCCTTGGCGAAGTGTTCCAAATCACTAGGGGGTCTCACATCTTGATCAAAGATAGCCAAGGGAATAGCAAGAGTACAGACTGCGTTTGGCACATCAACGATACCTGAGATACGGCCTTCACATGGGCAGCAACTGAGCAACAAGTAGACCTGCTCCTCAGAGTATCCAAACTGAGCCAGGTACTTGATGCACCTCAGCACGGCCATCTTGTATGCGATCGTCGCATCTAGGTAGTGTTGGACTCCCTTTTCATCAACAGAAATGCCCTCAAACACAAGCCACTCACTGTAGCGAGGCTCCAACGGCCCGATCTCGAAGATGGGATTGACATTCAATGGACTAGGTCCGATGGCTGGCAACATCTTCATTCCTCCTTTGATGACACTGCATCGTAAATCAAGGAACCCGCTCATCTCTATTGCTCCGCAGAAGGACACCTCGCCATCTCCTTGGCTGAAGTGCATGTCTCCCATGCTCAAGTTTGCACCTTCAACAAAACACGGGAAAGTAGACAGTGCAGCCTCGAGACAAGTTCTTGATGTCGCAGTTGCCACCATTCTCTCTGCCTGGGACGGTCCTTGCAGCTTCACTGGCGACCATGTCCCACGCATCGTCTTCAGATAAGATATTTGAGTGTTAGTAACGATATAGACGAGACTGTTTATTTGTAAGTATAAATGGCAATTCACTGCTTACCTTTTCCACTTTTTTCCACAAAATGTCCAAGCTTGCCAAGCATGGCTCCTTTGGCTTCTGGGAGACACTGGAGTACAACAGAAGTAAGCGACGACACGTGTTAGCCTAAGCAAACCAATTGTATCGGTAGTATTACACACAACTGGTTACTTACTGCAAGAGGTCGAGTTGCGAGGCAACCACAAAGAGTTTTCTCAGCATCGGTGCCTTCTTCCGCCACAAGAGTAGCCTCTCTTTCATTCCACATCTTGAGTAATTCTTCACTGTATGCAACGCAATCAGTAGAAGGTGTCAGAAGAAATACGCAAGACTAGACCAGAATAGGTGGGTTGCTCTCCATACTTACCTTGGTGCCGTTCCAATCAAGCCTGGATGAATCAAGCCTGCAAATTTCACCCCAGGGATATGACGACTGATGGTTGTTGTGGATATGTGAGAACGACGATGTTGCTATTGGCATAGCATTCAAAATGCATCACTATACTATGTAACTTACCTCGAGCAATAAATACCATCGATATCCCAGCAAGCTTTGGTCGCCTTTGGAAAATGATCGGTTAAGAAGCCACCACCGTTTTCCTTGGCAAACGTTCCGGTAAATCCCCACTCATCATCATCAAGTGCTCCCAAATTGAGAAATTCTACCTTGAGCAGATCACCTGGTTGAGCTCCCTCGACAGTAATCGGACCAGATAGATAATGAACTTGCGATAGATCGACATTCTTCACATCATCTGATGAATCGTTGTTCTTAATTTGTCCGCCAGTCCAGTCAACACATTCGACGCCTGATGAGAATGGGGCAGCAAAGATTTGCGTAAGATCAGCAGCAGCGAATATATATCAGATGTCGGATAGACACTGAACAAGTACTTCACCTAAATCAGCAAAGATATATATATATATATATATATATATATATATATATATATAATATATATATATATAAGATCAACATCATCATCATCATCATCAGTAGCAGCAGCATGAGTTCTATCGCCAACATGCCATACATATGTCCGATAGATTTGAAAAGGGCACTCACGAAACTTTTCGCCCTCTTTTACGGAGGCGACGGGTGGGATATCGGGATGCCAGCGATTGTGCAATGGCGTCTCCTGCTCCCACGGAGCTTTCTTCGGGTCAACTGAGATGAGTGTTTTGACCATGTTCCGATATTATGATGGCAAGCACAATGCTAATGCTCTCTTCGGATGAGGATGCGCCAAGATACTGAAGAACTTTTTTGTTCTCTTCCAAAAAATCAAAGTGGAAGACGACACGAGTACCGTTTCGCGTCGTATGTAGTAGTAGGTACGATTTTGATCTCGTTTCTGGTCGCCGAGCGAGACCTCGGGGACAACAGCTTGTTGCGGCGACACCACAAGAGGTAACAATGGACGTTGATATGGCCGAGCAAGAGCGACGTCGGGCACGACGACACGACAGTGAAAACGTCAAACTGTCAGATACAGCCGAAAACAGCCCACGCTGGACATATGATGGGGTCGAAGTCCAAGACCAAGAAGTGTGGCCCTATGTCACCCCGACCGTGCTCCTGACGACATTTTCGACGAGTACTATTTCTGTGACACTTGTTTCTCTCAATTGTAATGGGCAGCTCGATTGATACGCATACGTAAATGGTTAAGCTAAGATGTGCATTATTAGTTCACGCACTACACATCATCCAATGCTAAGTGTACTTTTACCAATGTCCACGTCTTTCCACAATCTTCGGCAGCGAATGACAACGGGTTGTTATCCAACTTTGATTGGTCAATACCTAATAGCGGAAGTGTACTCTCAACCTTTAACTCGAAGCCCTTCCAAGCGGTCGGACGCGATGGTTTCGTGAAACCTCCTTCGAAATGGACAAGAGGGTTCGGCAACGACTCTCCATCGTTGATAGGAGCAGCGATGTAGTATGTAATCGAGCCTTTCATCAAATCGTCCATATCTTTGAGTGCTTTCGACTTGAGCAACTTGGTGCTTTCCTGTTCTGTAACTTCGTTCAAGATTTCTGCAGAGACGTTCCACGGCCCAATTTTTCACTTTGCTTTCTGGGCCGTATAAAACCGGTTCCATGTTCTTCTTGTACTTGTCTCTTTTATGGAATGGAAAACTACTCGGTTGAAGGATAAGCACGCGGCCATTCTTTTGCAGATAGACTGCATAGTCCTTCCGACATTGCAACCAGCCCTCTTTTAGCTTGTGTTGACGAATCCGTCCCACAAAAGTTTCTGTACTTTTATCACTAAACATTCCTCGACCGATACTGTGGAGAACTTGTCGAAGAACAAACTTCCAGAAGAACAGCCCAAGCTCTTTCCACTGAGCTGTTTCAATCGATATACCCATGGGATAATGCTGGACACGTACCATGAATGGCTTGTATAACACTTTCTTCCATTAACTTTCTCGCGTCATCACTTTCTTCTGCGAGACAGCTGAGATTGTTCATGCTACCCTCGCCGTAAATTTCTTCCAGCAGCGGAAGCAATCTATTTCGCAATTTACCCCTTGTCGACCAATGAGGCGTGGTATCTTTGAAGTAGGGAACGCCGTATAAGTGCGCATAATCGTATATATCAGTCTTTTCTAAAGGCAGAAGAGGTCGAAAAAGTTGCACACCATCATTTGTAGATACCGAAGTCATCCCGCTCAGATCCAACGGCCCGCATCCCTTGTGGGCATTGGAGATGACATTTTCGCGCAGGTCGCCACGATGATGCCCAAGCATTACACCGATACCACTTGTTTCCGTACCAGCACTAGCTTCTCTACAACATTGCCGGTACAGATCAAATCGAATTTCCCTTGCGATTCTCTCGTAATCATCTCGAGCAGTGACTCCGCGAGTTACCTCATCTATTTTGCGACAGATAAACTTTGCACCAAGTTGACGGGCGTACCTGCCAACATAGTCCGCTTCTGCTCCAGACTCTGGTCTATTTGCATAATCAATGTGTATTGCAATGATTTGTAGTACATCATTTGGATCAACGTTGAGTCTACTGGCCTCTTCATCACGTATGTAAGCAAGAGCAGCTGAAATGACCATGCTGTCCACACCTCCAGAAAGAGACACAATGGCAGTGGAGGCATTGATATTGATTGTACCCTCTTTTGATTTGTAGGCTTTTGGATCCATCGTGTCAAGTATTTTTACGTTCTTGAGGAAATTGCGGATGGTCTTTACAATAGCATGGTCATTTGCAGTCGACAAATCTGCCTCAAAATGAGAGCACTCAAGAATCTGATCATCATCAAACTGTTTGTTTCCTGCCACTTCACAGGCTTGTTTCTTTTCATCTACGTCTGCATCATCTGTTTGAATACCCAACTTCCCCTCTCTCCTAGCCTTATCCTGCAATTCAGCCATCCTACGGTTAGTTGCCTTTCTAAATCGTCTAATCATTCGATCCATCTCTTCGTGTAATAATGCCGACGATTCAATGTCGTTTTGAACTATACTGTAGTCACTAACAGTGGCTGCATGGCGAAGAGGCATAATCGCAAAGATCCGCATCGGGATCGGAATAATTCCAGTGGATAGTTCTTTCTCGTGATGCGTTTGCAATTGCCTAGAGACATTGTATGCAATATTATCAAGCAGGCGTTGCTCTGGGATGTGCGAAGACGATTGCGCACCTTTATCGTGGCGATGAATATGACGGCTCAACTGGTCCAGAGCAATTATTGCAGCCACTTTTCCTTGCCAACCGAATATCTCTACGTCTTGTGTCCACCGCTGCAGCTTTTTTGCATCTACGTTCTCATAATCATTGCTTGAACTGGAGGACAAATCCCAAATCAGAGAACGAAATTTGTCGGCAATATCAGAATCAACTTGTTCCAACAACTCTACGGAAGAAGATGCAATCATCCATAGAGTCTTCTGCGACCCATCTGGCGATGCTTGTCCAAACCAATAGTTCAAGACTTGGTCAATTTGTTGTCGATCTCTTCTCATAATATCAATATCGATACATTTGGTAGCGATTCCGTCAACTACTTCATCATTAGTCATCACATTTGCAATTTGTTGGTTTTGTTCATTCATTTGTGTATTCGTCATTGTAGGCACACCCGTTAAAATCATATTAGCTGCACCAATCGACCTCAATAGCACTTCTCGTATGAATCCAATCATCACCAAAGCAACCTTTCCTAATCTCGATTGATCGCCGCCAATAATTGTAACAGCCCATCTCAGAACTGTAGAGATGTCACGACGGCGAATTCCGCCATCTTTGTTGGGTTGAGACGAATCGTCACCAACTGTTAGACTGGTGCTCACGGTTTCAGCCAAACCATCAAGCAGAGCTCGAATTATGCCACCGCCGTCTGCAGCGTTTCCTAAACTTGCCTTCCTCCAAAATCGTACAAAGATCCAAAAGATTGTTGCTTTTGCTCCACTATTGACTGCACTCTCGATGCTGCTGGATCGACGCAGTGCCCGGCCGCTTGACGACTGCCGTCGTATGGGAGCGTAGGGCGATGTGGCTGTCATGGTATTGATCTCGTCATCTCAAAAATCAAAAAGCAGGTCCAAGACGGGTCACGGACAGACAGACAACCTCTCTTCTTGAAGAGGAGACCACTACATAGCAACGTTGCGCTCGGCTGCAAATAGACAAGCTGAGGAGCCGCGTCATGCAGTCCAAATAATGTGTTTCCGTTTGTGATGGGTAACATATGATGTGAACACATCACATAAGGAAAGCATGAAGGAAAAACTTGATTATCTTTAAAGACTGAAGTAAAGATATTATGCTATTTCACATTCTCTGTCTCCAGCAAAAGCTCCTGCAAATCAGCAACTGCATTATTTCTCGAGAAGCACAGAGCATGTCAATTCTATTTGTACACGTATGCAACTACACACCAACTACTCTTCCATATTCTCACTGCCTCTCGCCACAGCTCTTTCTTTCGTCACCCTCCTTGTAGCAATTCTCGCCCTTGCACTGTCCAATACATTCTGCATAACCTCTTCTCTCCTAGCAACAGCAGGTGCCAACACTTCCGCATGCTTCTCAATCTCAACTCTCGCCACCTTCACCTTCTCTGCCTTGGCATCCTTCATTCGGTTGGCATGGAAGCGTCCCTCACGCGCCTCCTTAACACTCTGCACCCGCTGCATGGCCATGATGGTCTTACCCATGAGATTACGATCATACTTGGTCGGCCTATTGCGTCTCTTTTCAAACTCAAATGTAGAATCGACAGCGAGTTCCTTTCCGCGTGTTTTACGATAGGCTTTGGTCCATGCGACCTTGCGTGGGTTGCGCTTTTTGTTAAAGTTGCGATGACATTTGGACCGGCAGAATCGGAATGTTTTGGAGTCGTTACGGACGAACATGATGCCGTGACCGGGGTAGCATGGTGATGAGCAGAAGTAGCACTTTTCAATACGCATCTTTACTTAATTTGTGTGTATAATTATACTTTTTTTGATGAGGGAATTAAGTCCGATTGTATCTACAGACGGCTTGTGAGTGTTTTTATTTTTCCACCTACGGCTTCTTTGTTGCGTATCGCTCCTTTCAGGTAATTCTTCTAATAGCAACTTGACGAGATTAGGTGCACCGCTGTTTGCTATGTATGGTTGGTTGATCGGCAAGGTGATGATCTATTTTTTGCGCAGCTTCGTTTCGGAATGATTGGCGGGGGGAAGTCATCCCATCAAGTGAGGAGTCCCCCTTGTTTCTTGTGCGGTAGGCACCATCAAGCCAACAAAAATCAAATCAACTATATATATTATTATATATCTCTATGTAACTTTCACCATGAGCATTAGCAGCATTAACGAGCCATGCTACGGCATCCTATGCCACCGTCAATATGTCGATCGGGTGTCAAATGCATTACTTGCGATCGACGATGAATGGAGAACAATCGATGGGAAGAAAGAAGAAGTTACGCCAACATCAACCTCTCCATCAGTCGATCAATCATCAAAATGCTTGCTCGTACCCACATCAATGGAGAAGGGTCCACGCAAATCACGAACTGGCTTCTCATTACTAGTTATGCAAAATTGTATTATGTCACCAGCTCAGCTGCCTCCGACTGCAAGACGGCAACTGTCTTGGGCAGGCCGATTGTCACACAAAACAGAGATTAAAAGTCCTTGTGTAGCCGAGGAGGAGAACAATATCACTGGAAAGAAACGTACAAGGGGCAATGAAAAAGAAGAAGACGAGCAGAGTGATTCATATCTGTCAATTATCAACACTGTAGCCTCAGAAATATGGAAAGAACTTACCAGCAATGGCTTTGACATTGATAAAGAGGTACTGCGGATAGATGCGCATCCAAAGACAATAAACTCGAACTCTGAAGTGTGTTTAGCAATGCAAAGACGTGCAAAAGCAGAAATTTCATGCGCATCAGACAGCCCAATTAAGCTTGCACTTTCTTCATCGGTAGTTACAACTGTTGTGAGTGTTGTATTCACCTCGCAGCAGGTAGCATATTGGGGCATCGCACCCAATAGGACCCATTTTGCAGAGCTCAACCAAAGGCTAAACGATCATGCTACAAAGGAAGTGGCCGTGGAAGCCACTGATTGTAAATCAGGTCTCGATAATTCCAGTGCCTGTCAACTTTCATCAGATACGCCGGTATCACGAGCATACTACAAGCTAGCACAAGTCTTTGAAGATGAAAATCTACTCGACAAAATAGCGTCTTTACGTGGCATCAATACAAGCGGAAAAGATTCGAAACACTTGCTATTAAATCATGGTTCGGGACTAGATGTTGGTGCGTCGCCAGGAGGGTGGACACAAGTCTTGTGTAATCAACTTTGTATTCCAACAGTGGCATTGGACCCAGCCGTGCTGGCTAAGCGTGTAGATTCGCTTGCCGGAGTGACACACATCCGCGCAGAATTGAACTCGAAAGAAGCCATTGCAGGTATATCTCAACATGCACCTTATTCAACAATTGTTTGTGATGCATGTTTGAGCAATCCCAAAACGCTGATTGAAAAGATTTTCGAAGCATTGGAAAGCGTCAAACAAGTCCTGAAAGAATCCGGCAATGAAAAAGGAGTTGTTACTTTCCCTCTGTGCACTGTGTTTACGCTCAAGTTTCCCCACAAGACGACTGGCAGCATAGCTAGATTTATTGATACAACTTCAGAAGCACTTCCTGATTATTTCCGACGTTTTGCGACGCTTGGTGGTCAAGGCAACGTCGAGGTTACCTACAAGATATGTCATCTATTTGCAAATTCAATTTCAGAACGTACCGTCATCGCTGTGTTTAACAAAAAGTAAAAAGAAAAGAATGAGAGATGACAACATGGAGTGTTATGACATTGTACAACTAATCAACTCTAGCTAGGCTTGTGGGTATAGGGGGCGGATAAAAACGCGACAGTGGGCGCCGCCCACGTGGGCGCCCACCTTGCAACAAGTGTTCAAAAGCTGTGTACGACCCTCACGGTGATTGAGTGCAACATTTAGGCTTATATTGATATAACTATAAGTGAAAAGGACATTAACAAAGCGAACGGCTGATTAGCGCCTGTTATAAGCTGTGAACAAGCTCACTTTCATGGCATCGAAAAGCAATCTGTCTTGGCGGTCACTGAACAGCATCTTGGTAAGAGAAAACACACGCTCAGCAGTTCCTGACGATGGAAGTACAAGGGATGCAATTTCACATGCATCCCACCAAGTCTTCAAATCATCGTAACATATGCATCCACGCGCCTCTTTGGGACAATAACGGCAGTGATTGTCGTCAGCCTCGTCTTCGTCAATTCGGAGGAACATCCTGTAATGCCAGGTCAAATGGCTGACATCTTTCTCGCCATCCTTGGTCTTCCCAAAATCAGCCACGACAAAATAATCATTTTGTTTGTAAGCATTCCAACCACCGCCCTGACGGAAGATGGAATAGTGATCAAGCTTTTCAATCAATGCAAAAGCATCCTACGAGATAGAGAGAGTTTTGGCATATGATGGATTGATGAAGATTCGGAATGCACGGAATAACCACCATCAGGTCCCTCGGCAACTCTCTCCATGAAGTAGTTGAATGCAGGACAAAGTCCCGAGTAAACATGCGCCGTCCACTGATCTTTTGATAAAGGGAAGGGGCTGTCACGCACGTACATGTACATAAATTACTAGTAAGTTGAGCCGAACATTTTCATCAAACAACTGCGATAGTGGGCAGCGCCCACCGCCCCCTATACCCACAAGCCTAACTCTAGCTCTCCAAAAAAGAAATCACACCTTTCCTTGCTTGCACTTTGCATTGAGAGTGGGTCTTAGATTATTTCTACACCCTTTGCCATTGCTTATCTAAGTAGTCACCCCTAGCAAAGATATCTACCCCTCTCAATTCAAAGTTTGCAATTTGGAGCAGGTAACACTTCTAGAAAATGTGTAACCCTCTCATTTTGAGACATCGGAGCTGAAGATTCACCCCAAAGCGCAACCATCCACGTCAACGCACGAAGCAAAGTGGATCTATCAAAACATCTTTGATGCCATCATTCTACTTCACATTCTACTCGGAACTTTCATCTGGGCGATTGCACTGTCTTTCGCAGACACCATAATATTGAAGAAGAATCCAAGCAGCAGTTCCACTCTACTTATCACTCCGCGAGACTCACTAGAATAGCTGCATAATTGCTCCTACCATCAAATTATAAAAACAACAACAATGAAATTCTCAACCACTTGCGTGAATGTCGTGGCAATCTTGACAGCTGTTGCAGGGAGCGCCTCCGCATTCGCTCCTACAATGAGCGCCGTGCGCAAGTCAAGCTCAGCATCTACGTCTTTGAAATCTACGGTAGCACCAAGCATCCCATCAACAGATACAGGAGCAGACACAACTGTGGCATCCATCCCAAAGTTTGCACAGCGTTGGCGCAAGTCAACCAAGCAGCTCGCCACACTAGGCCCTGCTTCATCTACGCTTGAGATGATTGAGACTTTGTTTCTAGCCGGTGCGGATATCTTTCGTTTGAACTTTAGTCATGGTTCACAGGAACAGAAGCAGGAGTTGTTGACGATGATCAGAGAAGTGGAAGAAAAGTATTCACATCCTATTGCAGTTCTTGGTGATTTGCAGGGGCCAAAATTGCGTGTAAGTGTGCATAATCAATGAGTGCTCCAAATCATTGTTAAATATTCATGTATGTTCTAACACATTGTTTCCATTTGACATCATAGGTTGGCGAATTCTCAAATCCCAATGGTGAAGTGTTGGAAAAGGGACAAATATTTCGTTTAGATTTGGATGAAGCTCAAGGTGACAATACCAGAGTTATGCTTCCTCATCCAGAAATTATTGAAGCATCTTTAATCGACCATGTCTTGCTCGTAGACGATGGCAAAGTAAAGCTTACCGTGGTTGGTAAGGGAGACAAATACTTGGATTGTAGAGTTGACGTACCAGGAAAGATTAGCAATCGCAAGGGAGTTAATACTCCTGATTCTGTGCTAGATATCAGTCCTCTCACACCCAAAGATCGATCTGATCTGGAATATATGATTGGTATTGGAGTAGATTGGATTGCGCTGAGTTTCGTTCAACAACCTAGTGACATTGAAGAAATTCACGAACTGATAGATGGACATCTCAAGGAAGATGCATTCCGCCCAGCTGTGATGGCAAAGATTGAGAAACCTTCTTGCTTCTACGATGACAACTTGGAAAAGATCGTTGAATTATGTGATGGTATCATGGTGGCTCGTGGTGATTTAGGAGTTGAGTGTGCCCCGGAAGATGTGCCTCTGTTGCAGAAGCAGATTATTGATACCTGTCGCAAGCAGGGAAAGCCTGTTGTAGTAGCCACTCAAATGCTTGAGAGTATGATTGAGTCACCTACTCCAACAAGGGCAGAGGCGAGTGATGTCGCAACTGCTATTTACGATGGTGCAGATGCTATCATGCTTTCGGCCGAGAGTGCTGCAGGAAAGGTAAGTTGATTCAACTTTACGCTCGAAGGCTTCCTTGTTTCTTTTTTCTCACTGGCTAACGAACTTTACTCCTGCTACAGTTTCCCGAAGAATCAGTTGCCATGCAGCAACGCATCATTAACCGAGTTGAAAGCGACCTTCATTACCGTGCATACTTGAACCAATTGACCAAAAATGATGGAGTAACTCCCACGGATGCTGTTACCATTGCCGCACGCCAGATTGCACAAACTGTCAACGCGAAGGGAATCGTGAGCTTCACTCTTCAGGGATCTACTGCTCTTCGCGCATCACAAGAGAGACCAACTGTTCCCATCCTTGCCATCACTCCATTTAAGGAGACTGCTCGTCAACTCGCAATGAGTTGGGGCGTTTACCCTGAGCTCCCAAGATCTGGATCATTTGGTTTTAGTAGCGATGATGATGACCTAACGACTGTCGATAATCCTCATGTTTCAGCTGCGGACGGAGACTTTGATATTGTACTCAAGAATGCTTGCCGCGCAGCATTGCGTAAGGGCCTTGTCAATGACCCCAACGACCTTCTCGTGGTGACTGCTGGAATCCCATTCGGAACTCCTGGTGCTGCGAACATTATTCGATTGCTTCCCGCTGCTGGCCCATCGTGTTGGGACGGTGTTTGCCGTGTAGATGAGTAAGGATTACGATAGAACAACAAAACACACTTAAGATAGTTTAAGGTAAGGTTAGGGGTGTAATTCATATAGATAAATGTATAAGCACAAATCGATGATCAAGCATTGGCAAAGCAAGATGTAATATTACCTGCACTCTCCAACACTATTAACAATGACGGTCGCACTCTCCAGACAGCAGCCAGCCAGGTTCTTGACTTCTTGACCATAAGCTCTCCTATTTCATTTTCTTCTACTGGTGAAATAATTATTTGACACATATCTCTGACACAATTTGCTGTTACATTTACATTCTGCAAAAGTTAGAAAGATGGCAGTTATTGTGCCTTAGCTTGCTTATGCTATAGATTGAGAGATAACACCATAATATTACAACCCGATAGACAGAGATAGACCGGTAATATTACAGTGATTACTATTAACTTCCAGTTAGCATGTTGTCAACATCCCAACCGCCGAACCGTCAGTCATCACGGATCAATGGCCAAGTTCTCATCTTCGTCATCAAATTGACATTTGTTTGTCTCCTATGCGGATCGTCCTACCTTGCCGGGTCGTTATGGGGGCGACACTCAATAGAATTGAATATGCACGCCCCGATGAGTGTTGGGAACATGATGCAAGGGAGTTTTGGCAGTACAGTTGAGACCAAAAAATCTAATGTGGATTGCAAAAAGTTGGAGGAGGAGTTGATAGAAATGCAAGTGAAGGAAGAGTTAGCGAAGCACAAGAAAGATACCGATGCAGCAAACTCCAACAAACGTTTCCCCACAACCATGAACAAATTTGCAAATGGAATTGCACGAGTAAACAAAGACAAGCTTGACGAATTCTTTGATTTTGGCAACCCTCTCTCAGCAGGGAAGGGAGGCGAAGAAGATGCACTGATAATATACCACAGTAAAGGAGCAATACCCAAAGATGAATCTGTTGCTCATTCAGTTTCATTTGATGACGGAAATGGCATCCCTTTGCTTGACCCACAAACGGCCACAGAAAACTGTGATGCCATGAACGTTGTTTTCACTGCGAATCCAGGAAATACTCGACAATGCACTGCCCTGATAGGAAACTACGAGAGCTATCACATCCAAAGGTGGATGAGAGTGGACACAGTTAAAACTACTGCAATAGATCCCAGTCTTCCACTGCAACTTGTAAGCAGAGGATACGCTTCTCGAGGAAAGACAAATTTCTATGCCCCTCCATCTGATAGTAAATACAGTCCAGTGAAACGTCATTGGGTTCAGCTCAAGACATTCCTGCAAAATGTGGACGAAGTGTTGGGAGACCTAAAGCCAATATTGGAGAAAATCGCAAGAAACAATGCTGTTGTGGTAATGACTGTCAACATGGGGCAAAGTTCACTGTTGTTGAACTTTGCTTGTTCAGCTCGCAGGAGGGGGTTCGACTTGGGAAATGTACTTGTATTCCCAACCGACATGGAGAGTAAGAAATTGGCCGAAGGACTTGGCTTAGCCACATACTTTGACGAACACAACATGAGCACGATACCAAAGGGAGAGGCGAGGCGTTACGGGGACAAGATCTTCAGAAGTATGATGTATGCAAAGGTGTTGTGTGTTTTGTACCCACTGTTGCTCAACTACGACGTGCTTTTTCAGGATGTTGACATCGTATGGTTCAAAGATCCAATGCCATTCTTCCAAGACTCAGACGACCCCAAAGTTGCCAATTTTGATGTGTTGTTCCAGCACGATGGATCGGATTCTGTACGATACGCTCCCTACTCAGCAAATAGTGGCTTCTACTACGTTCGTGCCAACAAACGTTCCCAATACCTCTTCACATCGCTCCTCTATCATTCAGATTTAATCATTACGTGGGACTCGCATCAACAGGTACTTATCCAACTACTTGCCGAACACAGCTCTCTATTTGGCCTCAATGTCAAAATCTTTAGTCGTGACACAGAGTATTTTCCTGGTGGCTGGCAATACCATAGTAGAAAAGATTTCATGAAAAAGATGATGGAAGGGGAGACAGATTCGTATATTTTTCATATGAGTTGGACTGAGAACAAGGACAACAAACTATTATTTCTACGACAACTGGGGCAATGGTTTGTCAATGAACAGTGCGTTGGAAAGAATGCGGAAGAGATCCTTGGTGGTGTCGAGATACAAACAGGGACGCCACTTTTCGAGCCATGTTGTGCCGCTGAGGCTTTGGTCAGTTGCCATTACAAGGATAAGGCATCAGTAAATTCCTGTAAAGGAAAGGGCGAGAATATTGATAAATATGGCAGACCATTCTGGTAATGAAAATACATTGAAGTGCATTATAGAAATTATTGCCTACTCTCTATGCTGTAATTTTGTGTGTCATTCCGTTTACAGTTTATCTTTACCATTAGTAACTCGATTTGATTCACGAGGAAAAAAACCCTGACCCTGGCATTTCATCATCATCACTGAAATCATCCCATATTATCAATTGAAATTGGGACGTTAGACTGCTCCGAGCCTTGACCTACCACAATTGGAGTCTACCTGGCTAGAGTAGAATTCATATATTGATTGAAGTCGATTTGAATGCACAAAGTTGTATATTTGATGTACCCCTGGCTTTTGACAAGCAGTGGAATTGGGACGGTCTAATGGTACTCCTACCTAACCTGATCGCTTTCTCATTTCATTCAAATTCACCATAGTACTGGAATCGAGTTTTGTCATATTGTTGAAGAAGAGGCAACGCTATCGTAGATGATAGATGAGACACATCACGAACATTTTCATCTGCGAGCATCCAGATCATTCTGCAACTCATCGATCCTCCTGTCCTTCCTCTCCAGCTCCGACTTTGCAGTTCTATATAGAATGCCCATATTCTTTTTGAGATCTTCATTTTCAGCTTCTAATCTTTTGATTTGTTCCTGCAGCTTGGAAATGTCTGGGCGACTCGGTAGCGTCGAAGCTGGAGTAGGGTCGAAGGACGATGCTGTCTGTTTCCGAGGGATAGGCTTTGCCGCCGCCAAATTGAGATCGCCATATAGATCATCTTCATTCATGGTATCATTCATGGCGATGGTAGGTCGGCAAATAGCTATAGGGCCGGAGAGGTGCTTGTGGTACTATGATGTAATAACGAAGTCTGTGGTTGCTTTCTGCTTCCGCTTGCTAAGTGCAAAAAGGGTGCCAAAGCAAACGAGAGCGAGAACACAAATGTAACATATGTAACTGGAGTGTAACGGGATGTAACTACTAAATGCAGAGCGGACGTACTACTAGTTGCCACTGCTGTTCAATAGTACCGGCGACGTTTGTAGCCATCATAGGGAGAATGATAGCTTGAGGTGTCTCGAACGGTGGATTGTCCTTGCAAGCGGCCCAAGTTGTCATATCCTTCGCTACGAGATGGGCTTCCTCCTCCGGCCTTCTTTCCACCAGTTTCGACATCCTCCCACTGCTGACGACAAGCAGGGCAGGTAGGACCTGCACTTTTGTGTGCAGATTGTCTGGTCCACATTTGGATGCAACTCTTGTGGAAGTTTGTGCCACATGTGCCCTTGCAGTAAGTTAGTTGAGATAGATTTGATCCCAACTCGTCAAAACAAATTGGGCAATCTTCTCCATCTACTTCTTTTCGAGAAACTGCATTATCACCATCTTCATCACATTTGATGCCTTTCTTCAAGTCTGCATGAAACTTTTGCACCTCCTCATTTGCGACAACATCTCTTCCCAATCGTTCTAGCCGTGTTTGCAATGCTGTCACAATTTGATCAAGCTCTTCTGTCAGATAAGCGGATTGGTACACCAGATGATGATTCGCAGGTAATCCCACAACTTTGAGCATTACAAACAAAAGATGTTTGCACAGATTTCCTTTCGCAGCATCTGGACATGAACAACGCGGGACTTTTGCTATTGTCACTTCATAAACATTGCCTGTTGATCCAAGCACTGAGAATTTGATAGATGGACCACCATGATGAGGACAGGTCAAAGGAGCAGACGATTCAATAAGAAATAAACGTTGATGAAGTGCACGGTCAATACGTTCTTGAATTTTGTTTGTTGGATATGATCGGAAGCGTTTGAGACGTTTCTCTTTTGGAGCCGCCTTTGTGGCAGCTTTCCGCTTTGGTGCAGCCGAATGAGGAACCACTGGTGGCACTGGAACAGATGCAGATTTGATTGTCGTAGTGCTCTCTACAGCTGCTGCCGCCACGGCAGGAGGATTATTTGAGGCAACGGTAGTAGTTGACACCGGATTTTTCTGAACAACCCCAAATCTGCGTACCTTATCGCTATTCACATGCAAATCGGCAATCTTTGTTATCCTGAAGCCATCAATCGTCACTATACGATCGCCTTCTTGAAATTTATCTTTGAACCGAGAAGTTGGGTCAACCTTCGTCACCGTCGCCCCACCCTTAGTCTGGTTTATGCTGAGAGTCAGCCCGATCTTCCCAGGTGTAATGAGAAGAATGGTTGTCGGTGCAGTAGTATTATCAGTTGCTTTTGCTTCCATCGTAGTGGTACTTATTGTTATAGAGGCTGCTCTAGTGGCTTCTCAGCAATCTCGAAAAGTATCAGTTGTTATAGGTAGAGAGTTGTTTCTCTTTTTATGAATGATGCAAGATTTTGAATTTCAATTTGACTTCTTTTGGTACCAATACACGTAGGAATTAGTACCCAAAGGGGCGCCAACCATCACTCGAGCAGCAGAGAACAACATCACAATCACCGAGCTCAGTGTGCACCTCCCTCACTTGGTACGATCCTCCTTTGCTTCATATGCACAACGATTTGAACTCAGTTCCTCGTACACGGATTCAAATCGGCTTGTTCACAGTCAAGAGTACCATTCTCATTTGCTAGCTAGGACGACCCTATAATCATGACAAACCAAGCAGTTTTCGAAGTTATCGGCACCATCGGTGGAGTGAGTATTGCGCTTTCATTAGTGCCTCAAGTTATACACACCTACAAGATTAAGAAGGCTGGTGACATTTCTTACATTTATCAATTCATCTACATTTTTGGATGGTGAGTGCAATTCTGGTTACTCCTGACACGATCACATACTACTACTTGACTAAACATCTCTCCTCCAGCACTTTGTACCAACATATACGCAATTCCACTTGGTCTATGGCCCATCTTCGTACCTTGTCTGATAGAACAGATTTTAATAATGATGCTGACAGTTATGAAATATGTTTATGATAAGGAGGAGGCAAGAAATATTATGCTATTGAAAGAAGAAGGACCTACACTACATTCTGTTGAGTCCACACCAATAAAAGCCTCCGAAGAGGATTCAGATGTGGAGGCAGCAAATGTGAGCAACAGCAACAATAATTGATTGCAAGTAATGTTGAAACTATTATATGAATAACTCAAAGAAGAGACATCAGATATGCTAATTCTCAACCCGTTTTTGCAACCAAGGTTTGCGGTTCATTTGGTTCCTTCTTGCTTTTGTCGCCTCATCTCTCCTCTCCTTCCATTTTTTGGCCTGCTCCATGCCAGAAATTGCCTTTAGCTCCTTGTGAAATGCTGCACCTGCTACTGGATCTTTTATAATACTCCCAAACTTCTTAGGTGTCAGCAACAACAAGATCTGGCCTGCCGTTCTGCCGCTCCTTTCGCCTGGCTTGTGTCCCATGATGGTTCTACCACTATTGCCCACTCCTCCCTTTCCACCGGATCCACGTTCATGAGATTTTTGCCACTTGATACCCAACGTACCCATGTCTGCAACTCGTGGAGTGTGAACGCGACCACCAACTCCAACTTTAGATTTGCCAGCGTTTTTATTCTTCAGCTCAGCTTCAAGGTATTCACAAAGCACCAATGTGTGTTCTACCAGTGTGCCCTCAAGCTCGTCCTTCGTTCCCGTCGGAATGGCCATTGCTGGGTTGCTCCCGTTATTTGTGCTTGCAGTGCCAGTTGCCCCCGATGATTGCTGTGACCAATGCTTGGCAATTGATTTCGATGCCTCAATCATCCAGTTTTTACAATCATCAAAGTCCCACGTAGCAGCAGGTTTTGACTCAAATGGTAGTCCAGTTTTAGCTTTGACTTTGCTTTCATCCAGTGCCCCGCCAGCAACGCCTCCATGCGATACTACCGTTTTATCCAACAACAATCCGCCCTTTCCAGCAAGTGATGCACTATGAAGATCATTCCTGCGACTCGCCCTCGCATGAATTACTTTTGGACCATCTTCATCTACATCCAATTCTGCATCTTCTCCTGCTCTTTTCTTCAATATATGCTGTCCATCTTTGCTCAGCTCCTCAAATGCCTCACAAAGACATGCCGCAATCACACCTTTAAATTGTTGTACCAACTCTCGATCATCTCGAAACCCGGCAAAGAACTCCTTAGCACGCTGTAATACCGCTTCGTGCAGCCCCAGAGCATCAGTCGCATGTACCATCTGCATAAATGCATCCTTCTTCTGTCTATCTTTGTACCCAATTCTCGTCTTCTTCTCCTCTTTGCCAAATTGGGAAATATTCATTTCCGTATACGAGTGAGCATTGCGCAATACATTTTCAATATTCTTTCTACCCCCACTTCCATACCCTCCAATACCTGCTCCAGTTTGCATCGATATCCCTCCCAATGTTGTCCCCATATTGTGTGAATTGGAAAATAGTGGATTGGGCGCATCACCATGATGATTGCGATCTTCTTCTCCCTCAAATTTACGGAATTGTTGCCCCTCATGCATGATACTCTCACCTACAACAGTGCCACAACTTGTGCAAATCAAGTCACCATTCTTCCTATCTAGTATAAACGACGCCTGATCATTATTCCCGCATAATGTACATTTCTTCCATTGTTCAACTTCACTTTTGGATGTTTGTGCCGATACTGGTATTTCTTTTGATTCATCTTCTAATGCGGCCAAGTTACTACTGGCATTTGTACCCTGTCCTAATATGACAGTGTCATAAACACGCCTTCTGATTGCCTTGAGCTCTGAATCGGATACTTCGGGACACAGCAAGTCGGCAATTCGTCGTGGTGTAGTTGCCATGACATCCATTTCCGTACTAGTGTAGGTTAAGAAAATAAAGTATCACAATTTCCACATGAGAGAAAATGTTCCTGCAAACATGTATACACATTGCTGGTATTGTTCTTGTATTATGTACTCACCGCGCCGAAATGGAACGTAACAATCCTCTCGCCAATTTGATCAAATCTTTCAATATCAAATTACCTGCAGTATTAATCACTGCATCAATACCCTTCGTGGCAGTGGGAGTAGGATCAACCTGATGATGATCCTTTTGCAAATCACTCAACGGGATGCAGGAAAGAGTATCCACACACCCTCCCTCTACACCTGACATACCATTGACTAGTCCCCCCAATGTTATTCGTGATAGGATTGCTCCTGGTGATAATTCAGATGTGTTTGTTGGAGTTTGCAGTAGTCGTGCTGCTGTTTTTGTTATTGGATTGGGCAAAGGATGGATCCAATACTTTAAATTTATCTCCACCACCACCATTATTATTATTTGTATTGTGATCAATCTTTTGTCGCTTCGCCTCTGGAGCAACACCACCACCACCATTACCAAACGTAGACGCAGAAGAAAGAGCAGTCATTAAATTCCTCACCAACAATTCTCCCAAGGCCATTTTGGTTGCAAACTGTTCTTGATGATTTGGTGGTATTGTGGCACCGCCTGCTGCTGACGGCTTTGCAGCCACGGGAAAAGAGCATTCCACCAGTATTGGGAATACCAGGAGTTAGTGCATGAATCCATTGGGATATTTCGGGGACGGTGAGGTCCCAGAATGGTTTGGTTGGGGTGGGTGCTTTGCTGCTGTAGTTCATCGAATTCTATATTTTGTGCGTCTCAGTTCATGACCATGGGATTCAGCGATGATCTGCTCGCTTGTGTCTGTACTGCGTTCTCTCATTTCGCCCTCTTCCAATGAATGCATCAAAGATGGCATAAAAAAGAAGCAATAGCAAGCACAAGTACTACTCTACCACTCAACAATACCATCATCATGGGACGCAGCCACAAGCAACCCCAAACCGTAGAAGACGGCAGAGCCATTGCCGACAGTGACGATGAATCCATCGATGACGATGAAGCATTCAATTCGGAAGATGAGCTGAGATATGGCTCGTTCTTCTCCATGACCACAAAGAAAAAGAGCAGTAATAAGCAAAACAGTAGTACTAATAAGAAGGTCAAGGTCAAGAATATTGGTGATGATGAGAGTGTAGAAGAGAGTGATGATGATGACGGTAGTAGTGGTAGTGAGGAGGCATCACACTCAGATGATGGTGAATCCGATGAAAATGATTGGGCAGGTTCCGACGATGATGAAGATGAAGAAGATGATGGTGGTGCCTACATGCTCGACCTCTTGAATAACTTGGACAATAATACATCTGGAGACAAGTCCGACTCTAAAAAGAGCGACAAATACAATGGAAAGATACAAATGGATTCCTTACCTGCCGAGTCTGCCGTACACTTGAAAGAATCACAGTTTCAAGCAGGTGCGTTATCTACATCGGGAGACAAGCTTACCCTGGATTCTTTGATGGGTGGTATTGCTGATACTCAGGGCTTTTCTACTGTGCAAAAGACAATGCGTGTATTGTCAAGTGGTGGTGGCGGAGACAATGATGGCAATCACAACAACAAAAAGTTGACAACGACAGCTGCACCTGTTGCCAGAGTCGTGTCGGAACGAGCATCCCGCAAGGTTCATTATGAAGCTTCATCGAAAGATGTCGCGCAGTGGCAGCAAGTTGTACATGAACAACGAGATGCCGAGACACTTGACTTTCGACCTAATAAGAATCTAGCTACGACAAGAGTCACACGTGATATGCTCGTGGAGAAGTTTGAGGCCAAGACTGAGTTTGAGGCAGAACTAGCCAAGGCGTTGGAGGTGGCTGGCATGGAAGATGAAAAGATTATGCGTCAAAAGGAAAAGAAACGTTTGTTGGCTGAAGGAGAGAGTGGAAAAGATGATATGTTTAGTGATGATGAGAGCTTGAACAACATGAATGAAGCAGATGATGACCTTGGTTCGAACCGCATATCCATCGAGGAATACAAGAAGCGACATGGTGAACTGGCAAAGATGCGCGCACTCATGTTCTACGAAGAACAGAAACGTAATCGTGTCAACAAGATCAAATCTAAAAAGTATCGCAAGATCAGGAAGAGGCAGAGGGAACGTGAGAAGGAAGCTGAGAATGAGGCGGCGAGGCTGGATGATCCAACGTTGGATCGTGAGAAGATGGAGCAAGAAGAAATGGAGCGTATGAAGGAACGTATGACGTTGGCTCACAAGAATACGAGCAAATGGGCTCGTAGAGTGTTACGACGAGGATCCAAGATGGACATTGAGGAACGAAGAGCTTTGAGTCTGCAAATTGCAAAAGGTGACGAATTGAGGCGAAAGATGATGGGCGAAGACAATGAGGGAGGAAGTGACAGTGAAGGAGAGACAGAGGAAGACTTGTTAAAGAAAGCGAGAGATATTTTGATGGAGGATGACAATGATACAGGTGCTGAGGGGAAGAAGGGTTTGTTCCAATTGGCGTTCATGCAACGAGGACAAGAAAACCAGAGGAAGAAGGCAAAGGAAGAGGCTCGTCGTTTACTCGAAGAATTGGAAGCCAACGAGCTTGCAGCAGTGTCAACTGATAGCGAAGATGAAGATGACTACGATACAAAGAAGAAGCCAAAAGGTAAGCCAGTAGCATCAGCGGCAGAAACGAATAAGGTTCTACCAGAGGGAAAACTAGTTGCATCGTCTCTCCAGTTTGGAAAAGCAGATGGTTTTGCTATCAAGGTTGATGGAAACATCGACTTAGACGATAACTCAGCAAGCATCAAGAAGGTAGAGGATGATAGTTCTGAGAATGAAAAGTCAACCAAAGCGAGCAAGAAGAAGAACAAGAAGGCACGAAAGAAGAATAAATTGAATGATGCTGACAAGGAAGCATCGGGCGAAACTCGCAACGAAGAAAATCCATGGATGGCGGCGAGTACTGGAAGTAAAGCAAACAAGTCTTCTACCTTGAAGGTCAACATCAATGATGCAGCATCTATGCTTGTTGATGATCCAAAACAGGGCAAGAACGACGGGAAGAGAAAGAGAGAAAGTTCCGAGACTACACCTGAAGAGTCCCAGGAGGGCAAATCCAGTGAAGGGATTGCTGAGCTCAGTCAGGCTGAGCTAGTGAGGAAGGCGTTTGCCACACCAGTGGACCTGGAAGCAGAAGAGGAGTTTCAAAAGGAAAAGGAACGCATGGCTGAACGCGATGATCCTACTCGGCAGTCGGCGAAAGAAGTTAAAGCCGTATCTGGGTGGGGAAGTTGGGCGGGAGCTGGAGCTCCTCCTCCAAAGAAGCCCAGGAAGTTGCCACCCAAACTCCAGGCACCGATGAAGAAAACAGAGAACGCACCAAAGCGTAAAGATGATGGCATGGGTACTGTCATTATTAATGAGAAGAGGCTCAAGAAGACATCCAAGTTTCAATTGAGTGAGATTCCATATCCCTACAAATCACGGGAGGAGTACGAAAGGGCACTGGCCGGAAATCTTGGACAAGAATGGAATACTGTTCAAGGAGCCAAGGAGGTCACGAGACCATCGGTGCTTGTGCGAGCGGGTAAAATTATCCAGCCAATAACGAAGAAGGCAAAGGGTCCAAAGAGAGGACCAGCAAAGTTTTAGTAGCAGAAAGATCAGCTTACTTGATTGATATAATAATTTTATTGTCTAAATTAACGCAGCTAAACACGCTCACATTCCCAATTGCAATAGTGTGGCTTCAGATTGAATCCACTTTCTTTCTTCTTTCCACCTGTAGCTGACTTTAGGACGACTTTCATTTTTTTCCAGTCATTCTTTGCAACCGTTTCACTAGCTTTCGATAGGAAGGAGTTGATACGAGAGTCGCTAGCGTCAAGGTAGCGTCCACTCAACTTCTCTCCAGCTCGAAGCCCACCAACAGCAGTCATCGTTTCAAGCTTTGTGGAGACACCAAGTGTCTGAATAAAAAGGTCTGGATTACTTCCTAGCGCTACGTACATCGATTTGAACAATACAGGTGTGTCTTCGACAACCCATGGCGGGGTAGCTCCGGAAATTGCTCTTAATATCGACGCCGATATTGCAGCTGCACCGAGCACTTCCGCTGGGACTTCATTGCCACAATTGAGCTGGATATGAGCCGAAAGAGCTGAAATGCTTCCAGCTAGAATAGACGGACCAAGTAGCATGGCTTCAGCGATGAAATCACTGATTGCGAGAGTCTGGGGACCATCAGAAGACATTCCTCGCTGTACATCTGGAGCTGGACGCTTTTTGCCTCCAATATCTTTCATGAAGATAAACAACATTGCGAGACTAAGCGATTCGCCGAATAACGTTTGTACATTCTCAGCCGCTAAAGAAGAAATGATTTGTTCGCTGTGGCGACAAACAGATGCCAATGTCTTCATTGTCGAAAACCAAGCCTCTGCAAGCGTTACTCTTGGGTCTACATGGACTGTTGCCTCTGGGGAGACATGCAATAATACCGAAGCAACATCAGGGGCGCAATGCTTAAGAACTTGTACACAGCGACGACACGACTCTACTTGATCTTCCACTGTCATGTGTTTACTCGAAGATAAATGCTTGAGGCATTCTCCTATCAAAATAACATAAGCTCCAGTATGGATCTTTTCTTCGCCCACAATATCTTCGATAAATAAGTTACTTCCAGACTCGGGTCCTTGCCCACACTGAGCTGCGGCCGCCTCACATTCAGCTTTTATCAAAGCAGTAAAGACCCCTGATGAGTAATCAGTCATTGATTGGCAGGCACGAAGGAGACAAATCACACCACACCTCAATCTTCCCCATTGTTGAGTAGTAGAATCTGCCTCGCTTGTAAAAGACAGACCACTGTATCCCATTATAACAGTCTGAAACAAAGAGTCAAGATCACTTGCACGATTTCGGAATAAATGTGATAGTAGCGGCGGAGAGAAAAAAGACAAGTCGAGCGCTGCTTCACAAAGTCTGAATAGTTTCTCAACCGTAGTAGGCGTAGACTTTTGAGCAACGATTTCCCTCAACGGTTCTTCAAGAAGAGTATGTAAAACAGTGCCGCCTCCCTGCTGCATTCCTAATCTGGAGACAACTCTGATGAGCAAACGTCTAGATAGGGGGGTAACTCCTTTCCCGTAATCAACTCCAACACCTCTTTCCACTTCTATGCGCTTTAGAGCATGGTGAAGGTTTGTCAAGTCTTGCAAGATGCTTTCACCACAAACTTTGAATACGCTGCTTCGTAACACGTCACTCTCACTGGACATTCGGATCAGCGCAATGCATCCGACATGATCTTCTCCGCCTGGCCCACGCATGGCACCTTTGATATCATAGCGTGTTAATTCAAGTGTAGACTCGGCTACTAATTCTGGGATCTGTGCTGTAGCTAAAATTGCTTGTTGAATCCCTGCGTAAAGTGTCTTCTCGAAAATTTCTATCAGATGTCTCTCTGTCTCGGTTGTCGATCTCAACGCCATATTGGCAACTGAAGATAGGAGCGGTGCCAATGATGCGAAACCAATCAAAACTAGCCGACTCAAGGGTAGTGTCTTTGAGTGTGGAAGGCGTTCAATTAAAGAATTGAGTATCTGGAACACAAAACCAAACGAATCTAACGCCTTGAAAAGTATCGTGCACCCTTCTTCATCGGGTTGTTCGAGGCACTTATTGCCAAGTTTATTCAATGGTTTAGCGAGAGAAGACAATGCATGGACCACAGCTTCAGATGGCAACACTGCAGGGTCAGTACCTGTTACCGCACTATGACATGCAGATACTATGCGATTGAGTATCATAATAGATGGCGATTTGCTCTCATCACTGCCATAATTTCCAGAATCAAGACTACAAACTGACCGACATACGTCACGCACGTCATTCCGCTCGATTTCGAGATCCTCGTCATTATTCTCATATAAATTGTCGAAGTAGTTCAGCGGATAAGCGCATGATGCAGAGAGGCTTAGCGCGCATTCACAGATGGAATCGATTGCAATTTGTTCTACCCTACACGATACAGCTGTCACTGAATTCAGAGCACTGTGAAGAATCATGAGTGCTTCATACGCCAATGCTCTTGTATCTCGATCTTGAGACTTGCACATGCGCTGTATTGCCGCGATAATTACAGAGAAAAGTTCATTACGCCATTGTTGAGATGGGCCATCATTTCGCTCTAGCCATAAAAGGTGGGGCAGCACTGATGTTGCTGCTGCTGCCACAGTGGAACAAATTGCATGCGATGTAGTCGTTGGACAAGATGAAGCAAGTCTCAAACCCCAATCATCTCCTGTATGAGAAGTGGAAATACCAAAAGCGGCTGCTGCAGCAGCACACGCAGCATTCTTCCTAGCAAGCGATTCCTCCTCTGCTTGACTTTGACTACTCTCGTCTTCAACAGCTTTTGCCCTATCAAGGCGCTTTTCATTTCTCTTCTTACTCTTATTCCCTTGCTTCTTTTTGCCGTTTTGCAATCCAGTAGCGCCTACCCCAAGAGCTGCTGTTAGAATATCGGACACACTTAATGTAGGCAAAGCAGCTTCAAATATTGAAACAAGGTATTGGAAAGCTAAGCTTTGGACTTTTTGCTGTTGTATCATAGCAGGCGTGCCCTTGGAGATATGCATGAATTGTACTGCGACTTTGCCAACAGACTCATCAATCACATGTATCGGTACTGCCACATGTCTCGCCCAAGCTTCACACATCCCAAGAAGCCGTGCTGCAGAGCTATCGTCATAGACATTACCAGTTGATTGTATTAGTACAGTCATCGCCTTCTCCATTCCTGTTTCATTACATCTCAACTCCATTGATGCAGCGCGTAAAGAACCACGATCAACTGATGGTATCCGATGCACATAATCTTGACCAGGTGGCAACAAAACAGTTTCAGGAAGTGATGTCAGACAAGCAGCTATAGAACGATGGATTGCATAGTGATGAGCGTCTTGCAGTAGTGACGGCATTTCATTGCCAGCTTGTTGATTGGTTAGATAGGCAGCAGCAGAATCTTTAACAACGTTGATTGCATGTACCAACGCGTCTATCAGAGGTGGACACGATGGATCAGGCGAAGGCGTGGCTTGTTTATCTGTTGTTGGCCGATATCTCAATCTGAGCATCGTGACTGAAAGAGCAGAACCTAATTCTGCCAGCACTGCGTTGGCCCAAGGAGATCTCGCCTCATCCTGCTGATTTTGATGTTGCTGCTGCTCTTCAAAGTCACGGAATGCAGCAACATACATTGCAACTGCGAGACTAAACATCATCAGCGTGCCTTTTATTTGCTCTTCACCTCGGCTTTCATCGACAAGGTATGGCGAATCAAGAAGTGCCGAGGAATGCCTTTCCAATACCACCGCTAGTAATTCAGCTCCACTGCATGCTGATCCACCACCACTTCGATTAACAAGCATCGGAACATATCGTTCCAACCAAGCTGTCAAGATACTCTTTGTTTTCTCATTCAAGTCAGCAGTATTGTTGGGTTGTGTATTTCTTGCATGTTTCACTTCCTCAAGAGCAAGAACCAATCTAGCAGTTCCACACTCTACTCCATCTTCTGCTTCAACATCTAAAATTTCAGTAAGTTTAATAGACCGGCATCGATGATTGAGTGCTTGCGCAGTAAATATCCTTTCATGACTGATACTATTATTTTGGCTACAGCTGCTATAAAGAAGACCCAAGCAACTCAAGAAGATTGATCCAGTCAAATCTTCAGCCTGATTGAATGATATTTCGTTATTTTCGCCATCATCTGTTCTATCTTTGCGAGATTGCAGCCGAGATACCACAAGACGCCGCACATTGCTCTGCTTGTAGGTTAGCAAGAACTGGTGTGCTTCGTGGCGGTTTTGATGTGATTGCTGTGAATCGTAGAGGTAATTCAACGCCGTGCGTAGCTTTGAGAGAAGATGAGGCTGCTCCATCGTAATAATTAGGGTAGAACTCTGCGCAACAACCTGCAACAACTGCTATAACTATATTATATCACGTCTACGTTGTGAAGCGACGCTCTTTATAGTGCAACGGCGAGCGGTGTTGCTCAATACAGGGTAGGAAGATCTACGCGTGGTGATGCTAGTCGAATCACTCACTCACGCTGTCGGCATGGTGCTCACGCTCCTTGGTATCACGCGATCACGCTGCGTATTGTGTGGCTTTGTGCACCGCACTGTCTGTCTTGCTCGGAAGACTTTGGTAGGAATTAGTACTGGTTACGGCGCAATCGGTCAAAAGTCAGAAGGAAGTGAGCGTCAAAAGTACGAAAAGAGGCGATGAACAACATCAATATCTCATTTGAGGGCGACTTCGGCAGACCTTTGATCTATATAGGTACCACATGTTGGATTCACTGAACCTGCTTGGATTGTCTCCACAAAAAGATTGACTCTAGATATCAAAAGCTTGGGTTCTAAACCACTGGTTACATTTAATGACAATCACAACTTCTGAATCAACAAGTCAAAATGACCCCTACACAAATATGAACTGTACACAACAGCAAAGCAAGCACCGACCTCGCAGGTTTACTTTCCAGCCTCCTCATGCAACCTCCTCGTCCACTTCCTCCGGTTTGTCTGATGCAGGAGTCACCTCTTCAGTCTCAACCTTTGCAGAAGACTCTTCTACGTCATCATTATCACTTGGTTCAATCGATTCATCCTTGGGCTTTGCTTCTCCGATGATGAGCTTAGACGCTTCCTCCTCATCAACTGGAACTTCAAGTCCAACAAATGAAAGAATCCAAAACATGCCCTCCATAACAAAGTATGTTCCAATACCTGCGATTAGCCCGTATGCAATGGAATAAGTTAATGGCATCACGATCACTGTCAAGAAACCAGATACTGCGTGCGAGATCCGGTTGAAGTTGAGCTTGGTGAGAGATCTTGCCATGAGTGCTCCTACAATTATCAAAGCTCCTCCAATAGCCCACGGGGGAATAGAAGCCAGGATAGGAGCGAAGAAGATGGCGATGAAGAAGTAGAATCCACAAATGACTGCAGTTAGCCCGGTCTTCGCTCCAGCTTCCACACCAGCTCCACTCTCGATGTAGGATGTAATCGGAGAAAGACCAAAGATGGATCCTGAGGTGATGACATTAAGTAGAAGACGACGTGAGCATGGTATAGACGACGTGACCTGAAGATTTGCATGGCAACTTCAGCATAAACAAACTCACCAAACATTGTGGAAATAGCATCGACAGAGTAAGCTTGAGTTGACTTTGGGAAGTCGCCCTCTTCGTCAATGACTCCCATCGAAGTGGCAATGCCAAGTAGAGTTCCAGAGGTGTCCAAGAAATCAACGTAAAGCATTGTAACGATAGCGACCCCTGCATTTGCCAAGTCACTGGTAAACGGTGTGATAATCATATCCAACCCAGTAATGTCAACAACTTTCTTGAAGTAATCAAAGCGAGCATTGCCAGCATCATCGTCTGGAAAGTAGGTAACGGCTGTGTTACGGAACCAGCTGACAATGGTCACAAGAGCAATGCCATATATGAAGCTTAACTTGCTTCGGTAGCCGAGTGCAACTGCAATGATCATCATGCCTAAGAGGCCCAACCAGGTTCGACCACTGGTCATGATACCGCCCTCGACATCACACGTGTAGTTATCACTGGTAAAAGCAAATCATCGTTAGTATGACTTTTGAGTGAGTAGTAGAGTTACTCAACTATCATATACAACTCACCTTGGTACACAAATTCCTTCCAACCTGCACAGATCATCCCAAGCTACCAACTTGGTTTGTTTCTCTGGAGGACATCCACCTAGTGTTACCGCCGTAGCAATATCACCAACAACCGCACCAATACCTTCTGCGGTCTGTAGGCCTAGATGGGCAAGGAACGCACCAATGCCAGCCGGGGTAGCAATTCTCACAGGCTACATTGACAAAATGAAGGATTAAAAGAGTATAAGATGAAGAACAGATAACAATATATGTGTATCAATCACCAAAGCATACTTACTTCAGGAATGAGACGAATGATCCTGTAACGCAAACCAGTCAGAGCAAGGACAAAGAAGATGGCTCCTTCGATCATAACTGCAGTGCAAGCGGCCTGATAAGAAACCGAGCCCTGTGAAATGAAAACAGCGACAAAACTTAGCTCTAGCTCAGGTTGCAGAATGAAATGATATCACCATACAACACACAAGTTGACTTACTGTGCCCCTGAAGCCAACAACACTGTACGTGAAGTAGGCGTTCATACCCATTCCTGTTATTATGCAAAGCAAAGTAAATGTGTTTAGCATAGGAAAGTATATCTCATGGGACACAAACTGAATCAATATGGACTTACCTGGAGCTAAGGCTATGGGGAGATTAGCAACAAGACCCATCAATAGACAACCTAATATACGTTGCATATCGATTAAGAACAAGATTTAGCTACAGCATAATTCTCAATGAATCAATACTTTTCACACTCATTTCGCACTCACCAACCATGGAACCAATAGCCGTAGCTGTCACATACTGCTGTTTAATCTTCTCAAGGCATTCCCCGTAACTTTCTCCGAAAATACCTTACAAAAGGGAAGATATGAACAATTCATGTGAGCACAAGAATGATATAATATGAACACGAAGCGCGAAGAGGAGATATACAACTCACCGGCCGGATCATCGGGATCAACGACACATGGTCCGCCAGAATCAGCAAGGATGCGAGGATTGACGGCTAGAATATATGCCATGGTGAGAAACGTCGCGGTGGCACCAGCAAGCTCGGTTGAGAATGACGACCCTCGCTCCTTAATCTGGAAGAACTTTCCAATGAAGGAGCTGTCTACTCGTTCGTTCATAGCTTCAATGAACTTCATCTTGTTAGTCGTCTGCTTTGTTTGCAAGTAGGTGAGGCGGGGAGATTGAAAGAGAGTTGGTCGAGGCGCTGAACAATAAGTATTGTATCTTTGGCAAACAACGCAATGATACTACAAAACAGCATGTTCGTTCTTTTTTGTTGCGGTTCGCTCGCTTCCGATGCAAAATAATGAAGAGGGATGCTCTTCTTCAAAAAAGTGAAGAGGTACGGAAGGAACGAAGTGTAAAGTTGCTCCGGATGCTTCCTTCCGGTATGGTATATGTCTTACCTTTCGCCGTCTGTCATTGCTCCTCATTTTCAAGGTTTCGGGAGCGGGCGGGAGGCGGGAGAGAGTGAAATAATTATCAGCGCTATCTCCCATACTTTGCATACTTTGCATACTTACCAGTCTTTATCAGTCCATAGCAGTCATCGCAGCATTAGTCGGCAATTAGTGGTGAACATGGAGCAGCTGCAACAAGTACTATCAACGCCGCCGCCAAACTGGCAACCTCCTCTCGGCGCTCCACCCAATGCAATCGCAATTTTACACGCCTCATTGGAGCATCTACGAAATACAGGCGATGAACAATTTCTCTTTTTAAGGTCGACTTTAGAGCTATTGACCAATCATGGATTCTTGGGTGCTTCAGACTCTGCTAATAACCCTACGCCACTTTCGGGAGATGAGGAGCAGCTTCTCTTTCATTGTGTGACGGGAGTGAGACATGTGATGCTATTTCGATGGGAATATTTCCAGCCATCGTTTCGATCATGTGTTCGAGATTGTTTACTTGCAATAGGTTTGGGTTGCTACAGCGCTGGGAGCGTTGCTTTGCCGAGAACATTTACTATGGCGTGTCTCAGCAGTGCAGCTAGCTTTTGGAAGCGTGCATGGACTACGGGTGCTTCAAATGACACATCAACACAAGTGCAACAGGATAGTCAACAAAATTATCTAGAATCACTGATGACGACTAATTTGATGCCAAGTATGCAAAGATTTAATTCAACTGATGGCCAAGAATTATTTTCATACCTAAATTCTCTGTTGGTGTCTCCATTTGAGCAATCATTACAACCAATGGAGTTGATGCGGAGACAACACACTGGTGCCATGGCTGCATCATTTCTGTCTCTATTAGTTGGGGAGTTTACTGGTGGAAATTCTTCCGCAAGATACAATCTACCAATTGAATTCCATCGGTTATGTCATCAAGTATTTGAGAATGGGAATGAAGAAGATGCCGTGAGCGCAAATGGCTGTAAGAGTGGGTTAGATACAACATTGCAGTTATCCATGGGTGCTCTCTCTTCGTTTGTAGGATTCATGCTGAATACTGACAATAACAACAACGAAGCAATCAATAATGAATCACTGCTTGATATGGGTACAAGTACGGTCAGTCTAACATTTGATGTATTATCATGGGAGTTTGGTGCATCTAGTGGTAAATGGGATTTCTCCAATGGCAGCACAAAAAAGGACGGAAGCAGTGTATTGTTACGCCCACCACAACGATGGAGAGAAGCATTGATCAATCCTGAATTCCTTGGTGCCATGTTCCGTGTTTATTCCGCTGTTAGAGTAGGTAAGCAGCATTCCTTACCTCGCAGCCTGGAGAAAAAACGTGGGAAAATGGCACATCAACTCAGACAGCTGTTGCTCCAATTATCTTCAATAGCTGGAGGTCCCATTTTTGCCGACGAAAATGAACGTCGTGCATATGCCGGGTTTCTTCTAGATGGCTGCATGGACGCCCTAGAAACTATTCTGACTGAGAATCAACAACAAGGACGATCAATTGAAGAGTCAGATTTCATGTGTGCAGAGGTTGTCGATCTTGTTACCATGCTGAATCGACTGGCCACAAACTTTCGTGTCCAAACTCTAAGTCAATTAACTTCGTTTCCAAGGTTCCTATCAGCAATGTCAATGGTTGGTAAGTGGCTGCTAGAAGGCAGTCTTGCAGAGTGTGAACGTGTACAAGGCGACATAGAATGCATGGAAGGCCTCGAATGGAAGTATGAAGCAGTCTCTCAAATTCTGCAATGCAGTGAAGCGATGGCAGATGATTATTGGCTTGTGAGCGGAGATGCGCAAACTGCATCAGATAACCTGGCAAATGTACTTGCACCTCTATATGGACACTACATAGCTTGTCGCGTGCGTATGTCATCTTTGGAAGAACATTACTTGACACAACAAGGAGAAGATTTGGACGAGATTAGGGAAATGATTTGGGAATTTGGGGTTGAAGAAGAAATGGTGTCAGCAGCATCTTTGGGAAGGCTGAATATCTCTGCGTCCTTGTCTACATTGGCCGGTATGTTCCAACAATGCGTACCGAGGCTGATGTCATTATTTGAAGGGGTTGGCAACTTTTGTGATATCACAGCAGCGATGGCAGCGTTGCTGGAAGAGGCAAGGATGTTGATTTTGTGCGCATGCCATCTACTGACTGACGAGTGTGAAGGAGAAACTCCTTCCATTCCAGACGCTGTATGCAATGCTTGTCAGCTTGGGCGTCCATCTGGAAATGACTGCTTGGCATCAATTGTGAATTTGATTGAGCTACTTCGCTCTGTTGCTGAAGCTCAAGCAATGAAAGTTTCGGCTTATCCTAAAGAATCGTGCCTCTCACCACTGCTAGCAAAAACACTGATGTGGTTCTTTCGAAGGTGGGGTGCTGCGTACGTTCTTCCATTGTCTGATGATTATCACAGGGAGGGAATATTTGCTAGATGGTCTACTCCGGAGAGTGCTAGCCCCATCATTTCGTTCTGCGCAACATTGAGCTTGATTTATTTCTGCCATTGGCCGCAAGAAAAAGATCTCCAAGACGAATCAACTGCACTATTACTAATTCTTGCGAAGAAGGGCCCTTTTGTCCGTCAATTGATGATGGTTTCTCCTTCGTTTCAGCAGATAGCTGCTTTACATTCAATTTGCGCCTCGCTTCGGCACAATGCATCTCAAGCAGAAATTGTAGCATCGATGTCATCATTTGGTGGACATTTATCAGTTGAAGCCGTGAAGGGATATCAAAGGCTTCCATATAGTGATAGGGCTCGGGTTCTTACTTGTTTGGTAGTCGGGTGTAGTGATATGGACAATGACAAATCGAATGCTGTCCTTGATAGCTGTTTGAAGGCAGTATCGAATCACTTTTGGGCACTCTGCGAGGCGTTAAGGTGAGATGATGATTGCTTATGTCTGGTATTTTTTTGAACACAAATTCTAACACACTCGATACTCGCAGCAAAAAACAAGCGAAAGCAAATGACATCAATGTGCAAGAGTCAGCCTGTCTTTCCATTTTACTTTACGGTGGGATCGTTTGTGCATCAGAGATGTCTGAACCCGAACGCGTCTCACACTTCGTTACTCCTTATTTGTCCCAGCTATCTGGTCTCATGACTTATTATGCAGCCGATCTTACTATTTGCGAGGCTCTCCTGAAATTGTTTCGTGATTACGCAGAAAGGTACCTTGCCATGCTTGATAGAGACCAGTGCATCAGCCTCTTCACGTCTTCTGCCTCACTGCTGAAGCACTACTCGGAGCAACACTGTAAAAATCGAGTAATTCATAAAAGATCTGAAGCGCTGGAAGGAGAATTCGAGGAAGAACAAAGTTATCAGGATATTTTGTGTGCAATTCAATTGCTCATTCATCTTGGCACGAAAGATTTTACAGACCTCTGCAACTCATCCAAGGGTGTTGAAACTGGCCAGATCACAGATTTAATCTTTTTTGGTCTACAACAAATTCTACCCCTCATGACACAAGGTCTCCTTCAATATCCAACACTGTGTCAAATGTACTTCTCATTGGTTGGATTCATGGTAGAGACGTACCCCGAAAAGTTGTGTGCGCTTCCCTTTGAGCTCTTCAGCTCTCTTCTTGACTCCCTACTCTTTGGAATGAGCCACTCAGATTCGCTCGTCTCAAAGAGCTCCCTGCAAGGTTTGGCGTCTCTGGCAAAGGAACATCTCAAGACACACGCACTTGCATCTCATCTAGCTACAAAGGGTGACATCATTGAGAATTGTTCTCAGCGATTGATACAAGAAGTGATATTCAAACCAATCATTTGGGACCGCCTCGAGCCGTCAGGTATGGCCTTGTTGCCTTTGGCCGCGATTGACGTTCAGAAATTTATTGGGTTGGTCAGTGTCATTTCTCAACAGCTCGGCTCAGATGACAAGCAACAACGCATGCACCAGGCATTCGAGAGGTTGATCAAGCCTCAAGTTTTGGCAAAGGTCGCTGCTGAAGGGAGGGAGGGAAGAATGGTGCGGATTCAGTTCAAGAACAACTTCGATGCGTTCGTCCGCGATATTCATTCTTTCCTAATTGTGAAGTAAAGCGGTCGCCAACAAGTAATACAGCTTATGCTCAGCTAAAAACAAATTAATGACAACGATGACTTCATTCTAAAGTTATCCACCACCCCCTTTGTTTGTGCAATGCAGTTATGTGCACTGTCAGCCGACACTATCTCCCTCATGTCCCAAACCTCTCCATATACATTCAATTAATTAAAATACCAATAACACTGTCCAATCTTCCTTTATGCCCCTCCTCCCAAGAACATGTTCACACGCTGCATAATAAAATCCTGCTCCGGATCATACGGATGCTCCTTACTAGGGATCTCCAAAATAGTAGGAATTGTCTGATTGTAATCCTTCAAAATGTGACGCATATTATTGGCTACATGTTGATTGATAAGGATGATACCAATATCATCACGTTGAGTGAAAGCTTTTAGTGTGGATTCGACAACGTCGGGTTTGGTGTCTTGTTTGACGGTAAGAAAGTTGCACGAGTCGGCTGTTCGGTGGCCTACTCCAGCTAGTAGGAAACCAGTGACAGTGTCCTGATTTGAGCGAGTGGGTTTGAATGAAGGAGGCAATGATAGAGTAAAGATCGACATGTAAGAATCTGCAGTATCAGAGACATAAAACAATGCGAAATCCACCCATTTGAAAACAACCTCAATCCATCATAATCTAACTCACCTCATCACCAATTACTGCTACTAATTTTCCAGCTTCCTAAAATCACAGCAAGCGGCAAAACATAGAACAAAACGACCGTTTGAGTTGTAGTAAAGGAAAACATGAATTGTTTGCACAAGATATAGCCGTTGGGCAGAGATGCCATTTTTTAGAAAGATAGCCCGCTGATGGCCGCGTAGAAGAGACGACCATAGCACCCTATAATAGTAGTCATCATCGAGCACTCACCATGATTAAATACTATGTTTCGATTGTGCTTTAGAGACTCTGAATAGTACAATAATAACAAATCATTCAGGAAGTCATTGTTTTTGACCAAAAGCGTTGGAGCGAAAAGGTCCATACATAACTGTAAGTAGTAGTATGTTCTGCCTTTATCGTATTGGTAAATTACTGGACGTAGGTACATATGAGAAGAAGACTTCCTGCAATAAGTACCATAGCCTGCAACAGATTCTGTTGCTGCCTCTTTGCTTATCTTCGCTGAGGCATTGTGGAGTTGTACCCCCCTCTAAATTACATACGTAATGATTGGCCATTGCATCTCAATATATGGTACCCAGTTATGACTCTGTTATAATATTCTTTAGATACCTTGAGCCAAAACAAATGAAGCAAATCCAATCAGCTACATACAAGAAGGGTTGACAAACAAACACTTCTTTCACGTAGCGAAGAGATTGTCACAGTTTTTCCTACAGATGTCAGGCAATTGCTTTCGTATCCACTGTCTATCTGTCACGGCAGTATCCGATAGATCAACGTTTTTAATGACTCCATCAGGGCATGACATTGCAAGCGAGTAATATCCCCTTGAATCTAATTTGGCATCAGCTGTTACCCTAGCACAGTCATCACAATACCACCACTTGTTGTCTTCATTAGCCCATGGTGGGAAAGGTACACACGAAATATACCTGCAGTTGATGCAAGGACTTCCAGTTCCGCTGCTGTCAACAAGTACAGCTGTAGTAATCATAACCAAGACAACACTCAAGATGAGTCCAGCAAATCTAACAATGACATTCCTAGCACGTTCGCATTTCGACTTTGCAATCCCAAAGAAATCAGTGGAGAGGCGTTCAATGGTGCTCAGACCGCATAGAAAACCGTATACCATCCCTCCAAGATGAGTAAAGTTATCGACAAACGGTGTGAGGCCGACAAGGCAATTTATGACAATGTCAAACAATAGCCATAATAGGACTCTGACGTGCCTGAAACGAGTACCGTCACCAGAATCATTGACATGCTTACTGAAGAGAAGTGACCAGTTGATGCATATATCTGCAATACACGCTCCAATCAGTCCAAAGATACCACCACTTGCGCCGACGCTAATGTACTCAGGAAGGAATAGTGCACTCAGAATTGTACCTCCAACTGCTGGGATGATGAAAAGAATTACAGCAGCCAATGATCCATGGCACTGTTCTACAGCTTTGCCAATAAACCATAGGGCAATCATGTTCAGAACGTAATGAATGATACCTGCGTGAAGAAACATTGGACTGAACAATCGATACCACTCTCCTTGGTTGACAATTAGTGCTGTTTGCTTTGCGCCCAATTTGATTAGAGTGTTCGCACTTGGCCCAATCATTGGGTTGATGTTAATTGGCTCCATCAGCCAACCATTGACTCCAAAGCTCGCAATCAACATGCCTGTGCAGACAACTATCAAAATATAAGTGAACCAAGGCTCGTTCCATCCTTTCGAGTGCTTCTTATTGAAGTCAGCCCAACTCAAGTACGGTTCCTTGTGACCCCTCCTCCATGCTGCATCTTCTGCCCACTCTACATCTAAACGAATGCCAGCCAAGTGATCGTATAGACCTAGAATACCGTACGGCCGCTCATTCCCATATGTCTCTCTACGTTTTCTTTGTGCAAATTGAAAATCCCTCAGTCGTTGCTCCAATGCTGGTGACAAAGTTTCGTCATTTGACCAGTCTCCCCTCCTCAGTTGTTGGGTAAGCAATCTCATCATCATCTCTTGCTGCTCCACTGCGCTCACGCCAGGAGGCAAATCTTGCTCGGCAATAGCTTGTGCCAAGGCATCATCATCATCGCAATTATCAAGGTTTTCCAATGGCAGAGGATCTCTTATTGTACCTTCCGCTACAGTGCTCTTATCAATATGATCCTCACTATCAAACACTTTAACACCATCGCCATTCTTGTCAACATGTTCACAGAAATTTTCGGCATCCCTCAGCTTCCTTTGGAATAATATCTGCTCTTGCATGGCATCTCTTCGTCGCTGTAATTCTTCCGATGAATACAAATTCGTCTCCGGATCGGGCCACTCAGCGAAATCATCATCTACGGGGTTGTACACTTGAAAGCCCTCGCCGTGGATAAACAGATCGGCATTGTCGTGGTCCGCCATTTTTGTAGAGGTGTTATAATATCGCTTCAGTAACTATATCAACTGCATCGGGCGTCTTCACTAAATTCTGCCTCCTCTACACTTCTGAGTAGTATAATCGTTGACTTAGCCTCTATTTCTGGTACCTTCGGCTTCTACTTGGAGCTGATGCAAATGGTTTGTTGTCTAACAATACATAATATCACATCGAACATAAATGAAAAAATGAAACTGAAACCGATCGTGTGTCGTGTGGGAGGTCGGGGTTTCCTCACATTTTCTCGCTCTCCTGGCTCCTGCTTGGCAATCATCTACAGAAAATTAGTCGATGATAAGAGGCAGGCGGTAAATATATGAATGAAGGGGGGATAACAGCTGCCTTTCACTGGATGAACGTATGGTTTGATTGTCTATCTTACTTTAGCATATTCGTGATCTCTTGCCGCCTATCGACTAATCATCACTAAATAACGTACTACAATACGACTTTCTGAAAGCTGCGAACAATCTTCACCACAGCACAAGGCACCCAAAAGTTGTTGCAACTCGAGGGATTATCATAATCAAACTCACACTCTGACAACTTCAAGCTCATTTTGCAAACGGATTCATAGTATGAAAGGAAAGATCATTGACCGATTGCGAGTTCAACTTTCCAGAAGAAGTATCATTGCCTTCAAATAAGAATTTCATAATTGAATCTGATTGATCATCAGGTTCTTCCGCCTGTTGTGGAAGTACGAGACCAAATGCGTCTGATGACGCTAGTTGATCAAGAGATTGGTGGCTATTGAATAATGAATTCATATTTGGCCCCATCCCCAAGGTCTGGTGATACTGGTTGGTGTTAAGACTTTGGTTGGCATTAACATGACTAGGTTGATTCAACGAGGCACCGAATTCATTAATGAGAGTTGGTGCGACTTGCGCAAAAGGGTTCAAAGTTTGAACTGGAGCCGGTTGTGGGATCATTCCGAAGTTGTTCATATTTCCAACGAAGCCATTGTTTTGCATACGATCGACATTAGTCATCGGTGGTTGTTGAGAGAACCCCGGAGGTGGCATCAGCCCTGGGGGTGGTGGCAGTGTTGCCTTAGTAGGCTGACTCGTAGCTGGTTGATTCTGTTCGGGCACATTGAAGGCTGGAGGAGGAAGGGCAGTTTGAGCAATCTCTGGTACAGGAGAAGCAAGAGTAGGCGGTGCTGGACCGTTTTCCTGCGCCTGTTCAATACCTGGCGGAGGTGGCATATTACTCTTGCTACTTTCCAACAGAGCAGCCGGTGTCAGCAAAGCAAGACCAGTCTCTGAATACGTCATCTTCAACGGAACAACTTCTTTCATTACTGCGTCGTTGTCTTGGGTTGTCGTCTCCATTTCATCTGCCAACGAAGATGGCTCTGGAGAGAAATTTGTTTCGGCAGCAGCAACTTCATCTTCATATTGGTCATCAACACTGTCGCTGGATTGGTACAATTCCCTCTCGTTCGTTTCAGGATTTCTCGCCAAGTAGAACTCAGATTGATCATAGCCATAAACAGTAGAAAGAGCTGTATTCTTGTCAGCAAACAAAAGGAAGAGTTGAATCATTGTTTGCACTTCGCTTTCCATCTTTTTATTTGCAGTAGACTTCTTCTGTGTCAAGACTGATATCACCTCCTCTGTGGGCGCATACTTTGATTTTCCACTAGTGTGATTATCAGCATGTTTGAGAAACGAGTCAAATGGAACGTATCCACAAAATTCAGCAAAATCTTTCACTTCAATTAAATCAGCCGTCGCCTCGTCTTCAGATGAAGGCTTTGATAAAGAATCGAGTTGATTCGCCACTTTTGCAACTGAACCCCAAAACTCGTCATGACTTTGTTTACAGAACTCGCGGATGATGTGGCAGTTTTGGTTGGCTGAAGCAGCACTCGAAAAATTCTTGCCAGGGAAGAAAGGAAGGCCGTGAAACCATTCTGAACCTTTGTACATTGCATTCACGAAGCTTACACCCAACAGCATCGGAGACAGTGACCGGATTGATCCAAACTTCCCGCCCTCTTTATTTGCAAGATAGGTCCCAACATCATTCATCAACACGGTGCAGAACCTTAAAACAAACGAAAACGCTAGTGCATTGCTTGCAATGATGTCATCTTCCTTCCAGTTGGGGTCTTTACGACGCTTTTTGTCAAACATGGAAGCCTTGCACAACTTTCCACCATTGCTTGCCCCTAGAGTAGCAAATGACAGAATCGCAACTATTTTGCACAACAGTGACTCTCCAAACGAAGCATTGTTGATGAGGTTTGTGAAGATCTCCATCATAGAATCCATGTCTTGTATCACATCTTGAAACGATGATGCACCATCCAACGAGACACCTTTCACGAAGGACCACTGCAGATCGACAAATTTCGCAAGTGCCATCCGATTCAATGCTGTCTTTTGTTTTTGTTGCCAGTCTCTTTGTGCTTTCTTGTCCGCCTTATTATTCCCTTCCTTTTCATTGACCTCAAAAATACCTCGGGAGAATGAATCATCTTCCCTAGCATGTTCGTCAAGCCACTTGGCGTTGGATGTGAAAAGACGCTTCAGATTTGAATCACTCATAGCCGAAGGAGCTTGTGTAGCCATCATTGATCGTGCGTAGTAATACAATGCCACTGCAGATAATGAGTCCTGGGATTGTGCAACCACTGCCAATTGATTGAATGGATTACCATTGCCTGGATATAGCTTTGAGGATTTGAGATAAGTCTCTTCCGCCTGCTTATAGGATTCATCGTAGCGAAGGAGATCCCCCATATAAAGGTGCGACCAATAGAGTATTGCAACCACCGCGTGTTCATAGTCATCATTCTCCGAATTTTCAGACACATTCGTAGACTGAGATTGAGACATGGGTAGCAGCAGCTTCAACATTTTGTCAATGAGCCATTCATACAACTTAAGTGCCTCCTTTATGGATCCCTTCAACCGTTCATTCACTAAGCTAACAATTTTTTCCGACCCTGCCACATCCCCTCCACTAACCTGACGCTTCTTCGCCCGACTTTTTTCTTTCGATAATTCCATGCGTAACTCACTCACACGGCTGTAGAAACAGCTGTGCCAAAGGCGTCTGGATGCATCTTTGGAGTGTGACATCACAGGATCAGCCACAATGACTTCAATCAAAACTTGGCAAAGTTTGGCCCGCAGTCCTTGGGCTTTTTGATCCGACCCAGCGGGCAATTTCCGTTTGGCCTTCTTATCGTCGTCAATAGATGAGAGTTGTGCCTCCAGCTTTTCCGCCTGTGAGAATTTGGCTAGAATTGATTCAGTATTATCCGTGTCTTGCGTTAGGCTGCTATGAGCGGAGCGCTTGCTACCCTGAGAATGAGTGTGCCGTCCCATGATAGGAATAATATTTGTTCGGTGCGGTCAAACTGAAAGTTGGAGGTCAACGGCGGATCGCCTAGAGAAATGCTGATTTAATTTCACTCCCAGAGATCTCGCAATTGAAATACTTTAGAAGGGAGACAATCGCAACAAGTCAACCCCACTTCCCTTCTCTGTCTCCATACTTGGTGGTATTGTTTGTTGGCGGAGTATGGCGGCGTTTGAGTTTCCCCATATGTGATCGTGGAAGGACAGACTTAATAATCAAGATTCTGCCTCGGAAATCTGGGCACACGTATATAATTTTTTTTTTACTGGTACATTTCTGAGGGCAGCATGTTTTCTTTTTTTATTGCTGCAATATGGTATCTACCATCGAAGAAATTATCAGCACAACCATTAATAACATCTGCATCACTTGGTGACTGCCTGCCCTAACTTACGAATCTACTCTATACAATATATTGAACTTACGGTTCAAATTGGGCACGCAAGCACTGTACATTCCAAACAATATGTTGTACGTTCAGAATCCAACTCCTTTGAATACCACAAGCGCATTTTTCGCCACAACATAACAATGGAGACATATATAACCACAGATTTTCCAGAGAACAGATGCAAATTATTATTAGCAGGGTTCTCTGGTTTATACATGAGTGTTCATTCCTTTCCCATTGAAAGTACCGCTCTGGGATCGTGCCGATGATAATCCTTTCCGGATGAGGAGGATGGTTGGGCGACAAATGCGGCAGAGACACCGGTGGGTTCTGGTCGGACGTCTTCTACATTGTGACGCGTATTTTGCTCTGGTTCTGTGATTTGGTTACTATGCCGCTGCAGATGATGCCGGCTCAGATGACGGAGGATCCGACGATCAAGATTCCTTCTGCTTGCTCTGATATGATGCCATCTATTGACGATTCTATGGATAAGTTTGTCAGCTCCATTTTCATGAACGAAGAGAACACTACGGCATTCATGGGACTTGTCGCAGGTTGTGCCAATGAGGTTGGTCAAATGGAACAAGGCAGCCTCATTTCCGGAATCAGCTCCACTATTCTTAATGTTGGTAATAGGAGGAAACTTCTTGCTCCCGATGATCTTTTGGATGAGGAGTAGATTGATTGATATTGATTTAGATGAGGATCTTTTCATCTATTGTGTGTGTATGTCCTGCAAGCCAACCTGCTTTGTCCATGATCTTGCAGAGGATAAAGAAAGTGTGGAGGAAGAAAATTAGATAGTACGTTAAGCCTTTAACTGTGTACATGTTTCACGCTAATGATTAGTCTGAGTCTGTTGGTGATTGTGGTACGCATGACGATTATAGCGAGCAAAGATGAACGAATCAACCAAAACCGCATGATTCTGTAGTAAACGATACAAACCCCATGGCTCGGCTCCTTCAAGCTCGCTATTGTGATCGTGTTCTTGCTGTCTGGTGACCCTTTCGGCAATATAAAAGACCGTACGATAACAAGTACCCCGCTGGTCCGTTTTAGGTAGATATCTAATCTGATTAACTTAGTATGTATATACAAGGTCGCTCTTGTTCTTGCGATCGTGTTTGCAATATAGTATCTGCCTAACCTTTCCTTCCACTCTGGTGGGGCTGACCCCCTAGTAGCAGATAGGCATCTTAATATAGGACAGACTGGTCCAGTCTCCTTTCAAGTCTCACTAGCTTGAGAGGGGTCTAAATCAGCCTGAAATAGAGCAGGGTTGTCTGTTGGGGCATATAGGTGGCTGGTGGCAGTTACAGCGTTCTTCACGCTTTTCGGGTTTCCCATTCAAAATTTGAATTCCTACGTTGATTCAGTATGAATGACGTAATGAGTCTTATAAAAACACTTTGGGCCAATTTCTGTCAACTCATCATTCATCAAGCAACTCCCCGCGCTGACAATGACGAAATGATGCCTAGAGCCGGAGCCTGCTACACACACGACGTCGATTTTTGGCCGATCCTAAAGCATCAATTAAGCCCACATACGTGTTAACTTTCGATTAAACCCTTAGGGATCACCTGGAACCACCCAGTAATAAAATTTCTGAAGCACATATCCACATCACCTACAGCGACAACTCATGTCAATATAAGTGGAGTATGACGAGTCTTCCGCACATATATTGTGTATTCACTTCGACAGACTTAGTATAATTGATAATAAGCGCCTCGAGACCGAGATCTGCCTTGATCAAGAGGAGTTGACGGCAGCAACACGAGCGTTATGATCATGGCACAATTCACCTCCGTTCGCCCTATTGACATGAAGAAGCAACCTCCGAGACATTACTACTACCGAAGATCAAGGCAAATACCTCATCAGCCGATGATAATATAATATTTATTGCACTTTTGCTGCTGCGAACATAATTGTGAATCATCATTAGTCACATTCGTTGCGAACGACCGTCGATGCCGATTTGAGGAGGCATCTGGATAGTAGACAGAGAACCATACACCAATACAATTGTGGAAGTCTTTGATAAAATGATCATCATGACTCATCAACACCATTCGACCAATAAGAGTAATAAGCAATCAAAATGTCGTGATAACCGAAGAGGCGCTCGAGAAGACTTGCCGCTCGCGAAGTGGAATCAATCTAGTTGTGCCTACTTCAATTTGGATGCAAGCCGAAGACATCGACATTGCAGCCCAACATAAAAAGCAATATACAATATATTCATGAAGAAGGCCGTTTCGGGCCGCAAGTGATCCAAATAATCATTAGGTGGTCAACGTGGGTGACCTTACAACAATGCACTGCATCTGAAGTGATGGGTCCATTCGGCTTCTAGCCAGAGGCCAAAGCAAACACTACGCCCGATAATGATTGGAACTGCCAAGCTCTACCGGAATAATACGAAGATAATGTAGATAACGAAGTGTCATTGAAATAGTTGTGCAGTTGTCTCTTGTCCATGCCGACTTTTAGTAACAACAATAGCTTTGAGAAACTTAATACGTTTTGCATTTCAACCAATATCCAACAACAACATGCGATGCATATCACATCATCGATCAAAATAGAGTCTCAGAGCGCCCAATGAGTTTATAATATCATGGCTTTGATTATTGTGTCGCATGTATTGCCTTTTGCAATCGTCAATCAACCCTTGGTGGAGGTTTTAGTGCTACTGCATTGCTTCTGGCTTCTGCCTGCAGACATTGTAACAGTTGTTGCGTACGCTTTAGATTGGTTTGCACTTTCAATAGAATGTGGTAACAAGGACACGATCCAGTGGCAAGGCAGATAGAAGACGTTGAACGTCGTGCCAATGATGTATAAGTGTTTTGTTTGTGGCCCACTTTTGTTTGCTGGTTTTGATTCGTTTTGATTGTTTGTCTTCGTACACATACTGTTGTTGATCTATTGTACTCTTGATCTTACACCTCATGAACACTTCCAGATGAGGAAATACCCGAGATCTTCCTCAATATCAGCGGTATTATATGGATTGTTTTATTCATTCTATCTCAAGATTTGCTGTGGCTGTATCATATTCTAAAAGAGGTAACTAACTTTCTCCAAAAGTTCTTGAGCATCGACAACTTATGTATACAACTATTTGTTCCATCAACAAGTGTTTTTATCCCAACATGATACCAATATTCACCGTATATTATGACCGAATCGTAGATGATGGTATTGCGTTATTTCATTGCATATTATGTACTCAAAGTCTACGATAGGGTGGCAACGGAACGATAAGTACACATTTTTCAAGGACGTGATGGTGACTATAATTTCTCAGCAGTGGTTAAAGATGCGACACTAATCCGCTTCATCTATGAAACCGATGGTATTTATGTTCGTAATCAAAGGCGAAATTTGTTGTGATATATTCCTGTGGTGACCTGCTGCTACCGGAAGAGCGGCCGTCATGGTGATGATGTTTGTGGAGGTGGAGAGAGGTGGAGGTGAGTTTGTGTCAAGTCGAGTCAAATCGAAATCTTGGTATGTTTCTACGGTAGGAATCAAATTCTACGGAGGTCATCGATATTCTGAAGAACGCTGTATCTTTAAGCTTAATCTCTATAATTACCAATTGGGGATGTTGACCCGCATTTCTCTCTCCATTTGCTGATGATCTCGGCTGCCACACGATCGATCATACAACAAATTTCACCCTTTTTGTTGTTATATTACAAATGAAATGATTGGTACACAACTAAACGTCCATCAATCGATTTGAGTTGTCTATACTGATCCCTTGCTGCGGCAGAGATCCACTGGAGAGCTATGTCCTCGCCTGCTCAACTCATCGGCGAACCTAAAGTTGACCCTAACCCTAGCACTAAGCATGACCCATACCCGAATAATTGTGTTGAATGGGGTATTTAAGTCAATCCAACCATGGTCGGGCACTCTAATACTAACCTCCAATGTGGTGTTACAGTCGGGAACAATAATATGTGTCATTGACTTGTTTGTTTGTCATCTGAGCTTCAGAGCCGCAGTTCTTCCCCAACTACTAGACTATCGAGTCCAACGGGTAGTGCTACTGCTAACCCATACCCTTTGCAAGGTATGTTCCTACTTGACAGATTGTGCAATCTGTGACTGTTAGTTAGACAACCAATTAAAGAGGACTCACCCTCGTTAACTCAATAATTCGTGCTATACACTTATCAATTTTAAACAGTGAGCTCGACATGGTGCAACGAGCCGTCATGTCAGCCTGTGCGATCTTTCCTCGGGTGCGTCATCAGCACCTATCGTACATATCCTTAATATACCTCGAGAGTACCGTATCTCCCCATAAGTATAGAATCCGTACCAATACAATAAATTGTATCATTTCACACTCCCCTACGATTCTTTATCCACGCATCTTGACTCAAGATATCCATCATATCCTCGCTCCAAAACAGGATAGGTTTGATCAGTGGCCAAACAGAACTACAAGCCCAATGCTTACTCAATGTGTCAGCAGGATTGTTTGTTCCGCGGACGAAGGCAAACCTTAATACCCCAGCGGCAATATTCGCACACGCATAATGATACGAAAACTTCAAATGTCTCTCGTGAAGCTTACCATGTGGTTGCGCATCTGATGCAAGTTGCTCTGGAGATAATCCCTCGAGACAAAGCGACGTAGACTTGACTTTAGTCCTCTCTAGCATAGTTCTCGTGGTATAGATTGCAACATCAAAAAGAGCATCCTTCGTATCCGATGACTCACCGCAGAAGAGGTTGACAAGCATGCATTTGTAACTAGCAAAAGCACTATCCGCAGTGTATCTTGTACCCAATACGGTGGAATAAGGGTTGCTGCTTCCATCAGGCCCAACATGATTATCGCTCAATTTCACCGCAACGAAGTAGAGTAAATCCTTTCCATTACCATGCGGCGTTGCAACTTCTTCCATACCGAATGTCAATTCATCATCACCACATGTGTATTCGAAGTAACTGCCAATAGACCAAGCCTTGTACCAATCATCGTTTGCAAGAGCATCGTTGCCTGTCAGTACCAAGATAGAATCACCCAATGCAGAATGGTACATATCACACGGTCCAAGCAGATATTGTCTTGTGGTGTCTTCAACAAAGTATTCAGGCATTGCATGATTGACATAATCATTCATATAGTGGATCGTGAATGCATCTGCACAATAGGCATAGGTTTCATAAACAGCTTGTCGCATTGAACAGTCTTCAATAGCTGCAACATAGTGGGCTTGCTCGGATCCTGTGCTGGTCGGGTGTCTCCTGCCATGAGCTGGTGCGTCGTAATGGATAATGACGTTGGTGTCGGCAAATGCTGTACTAACAGATCCAGTTGATGCACTAATGTTCATCGTCGTAGCGGGTGCAGTAGTCATTGGTACATTGCAGACATCATTGCAAATTGGCCGCAAGCGGAATATCATGCAAGGAGATCCATCAGTCGAATTCATCGAACACAACATGTCAGCATGGCCTAGGTCAATGGCAAAGACAAGCATGAGTTGTCGTCTCCTCGAGATAGTATTCATCGTGAGTACTCCACTACAATCATTGACAGAGTCGAAGTTGTATTCATTGATGGCTTGCAAAAGACTATCGTCGCTATTCACTGCCGCGAACGTCGTTGAAGTAGCTCCCCATGAGTGTCCGCTAGTCACAACGTCCTTGCTGCTAGGTTCATGCTCATCATGATTCATCAATCTGTAGTAACCACTGATACCAATCATTCGTTTGTCTCTCGTATCAATTGTCTTAGGCTGCTGCTTCGCCATAACTCCCTCGAGCTCTCCCCATTCAGGCACCCACGTCAACGCATCCAACTCTCCAGAGATAACATTCTCGCTGTTACTGCTCCCTTTTTCATTGCCATAAGTGAGTTCGTCAAATACTACGCCGACAGACGGAGGAATGTCAGGGATGTTTAATCCATCGCAATTGTAGCTGTGTTCATTGACCAAAGAAAGCAAATCTCTTCCAGTGCAGTTCAGCGTTGCATTATGGGCTGAGTTGATTTCAGTTGATGCTATCCCAACTCTACCAGAACTCTGCTCCCCATGTCTAGGTAATACACGATGCTCTCCATAATTCAGCCTTCTGTTGATTTCTTCAGTCCAAGAGACATGATGATTATCACATATCAAACACCGCTCCACGGTAGCAATCAGTCTCGTTCCATACACCAATCCATAGATGTCACGTGCAACAACTATCAATCCTTCGCCGCATTCGGTGATATCCATTAATGTAGGAACGATAATAACCAACACCAGATCTGCATTATGGCTGTAGACGAATCCGTCATTAAATGGAAAGCCATCGCTATCAGCAATACTGCTGTTATTGACCTGTGTCAAATGCATCGCAGAGACATCATTGCTGTGATGAAGCGGTTCTATCAGGACAGAAGTATCATAAGCTTTTGTACATGTCAAATCTCCCCATACAAAAGTATCATGAACTTGTGTACACATCAAATCTCCACATAGGCCTATCCATACAGCGCTGGCGATGACAGCTTTCCCAACATACTCATCATCAGGGGATGGAGCAGATACGTCGACGGCATTAAGTTCATTAAAAGATGACGCAATGACACTTGCGAAGGGAATGACTTCACCTAACTTGCAATAAATCCCATCGTCCAGATAACCAGCCACCGCAGTCACCTCATGCGAAATAATAATACCACTAACATCCACAGCAGGAGTCATGTAATACTTGACTTCGTTCAATCTGGAGGTGACGATAATACTGAATGTATCAATATCTGCCGAATAAAAGTGGTCAATAGAGTAGTGGTGGTTGGTATCGTTGTAAAGCTCCCCATTCTCATTGCTGGTGATGTGAGTCTTTTCAATGTTATGGCTCCTAATCCTCGTTCTCCATGATCGTTTGGTTCTCATGTTCGATGTTGTAATGGCATTCCAAACTGAAGAGAAGAAGTCAATACTCTTGAGAATCATCCAGGCGAAGTCTTGCAGCTCCCCAGTTGTACCAGTTATACACAATGCGTAATAGGGTGGCATAGTTGTAGAGATGGAGTCGCCATCGTTGGAAGAGATGTGAACTGCCACGGCGGCATTACCAATCGCTGAATAGGGTACCTTCCATTGTGTCGAACCATGATGATCGCTGCGGATCGCTCCCCATCGTAATGACCGATTGGTGATCTGCCTCGATCCAATTGTCGACTCGATGATCTCTCTCTCAGCACTTATCAATCTTCCACGACAGTTGGTAATGTTCATGGATGAGGATCCATCATCATTGTAGCAAACACTGTTCCTATCCTTCGAATCATCAAGTACCTCGCAGCTCATACCAAAGAGAAGATCATACCTCGATAATGCACAGTGCTCCCCATAGTTCAGCTGTCTATCATATTCTTCAGTCCAAGACACATGGTCGGCACCACACATCAAACAAGAGCTCATAAGTAATACACTCCTATCATGTATTTCGATTAATTCAGGAACGATATTAACCAAAGCCAATGGATAGTCATGGTTGTCAGCAACATCGTTCTTGTTCGAATGCATCGCAGTGACATCGTTGCCGAGAGAAGACGGTTCAAGCAGGACAGAAGTGTCATGAACTTGTGTAATCATCAACTCTTCCCTTACAGAAGCTTCATGAACTGGTATACGCATCGTAATTCCCCATAATACCTTCAACAAAACGCTGGCGATAACATCGTTCCCAACAGACTTGTAAGCAAGAGATGGAGCAGGTGCATTAAATCCGGTATGCTGAATGACCTCATGAGGTGCATTGAGGAAGAAGTGACGATAGGATGCTAAGTCAGCAGAACATTCCCGACGTTCATGAACCTGTGCGTGGTGTCCAGCCATCAAACCGGCATAAGTGTCGACCATAGAGTAGAGGTGGTGGTGAGTAGCAACATCCTGTGCAGCATGAAACTGAGCATCGGTGATCTGAATGTTGGTCGTAGGTGGACACGATGGAAGATCCAGAGGAACATATCTTCGTCCAACAACACCCATGTTGGATCCACTATCCAATATTGCAATACTTGCAACAGTACCGTCAGTAGGCCCCCTATCGCGCATTTGAAGTTGATTAACGTATGAGATTTCGTTACAAAATTGCGCGGCATTCTCCGAAGTAATAATCTCCTCCTTTCCACCGGTGTTCCGATTCTTAATAGTCTCCTCCTTTCCATCGGTGTTCCGATTCTTGATGGAATTGACCGTGTTCATGTCCTCGATTAACCTCACCATCTCCATGTAGTTGGTGACATTCATCTTGGCTTGTGCATCCTTGATCCAAGCGTCTCCTTCCATCCAAACATGGAGCATGTGCGTCATGAGTTGAGTGAAATAAGCGTTCAATCGGGTTTTACATCCCTTGGTCATCGGCGGGAATAATGTTGCTGTAGAAAGATTTTGAACTGCCAAATAAAACTCCATCGTAAAGGATTGGTGTTTAAATTGGTTATCCACAGTTGTTGGACTACTGTCCCTAGGCCCGCAGACCGTGGTTCACGCCACAAGATATTCTACCTCCCGGTTTAATGGGTGTACAAAATCCTATATCTGTCCCCCCCTCGGTTGGGCGCAGATCTTGTCCAAACTCCTCTTACTGGGACCATGCCGATCGTTCGGTGGAAATGGCGGTGAACTTGATCACAAGCGTAATCGGCGGCGCAGCACACGGCCAATTGACAACTTGTTAGTGACGTGCCCTATACAACCAAATAGGTTGATAATAGACCCACGAGAATGTTGATCTGACAGATTTTCGCAAACTGTGACTGTTAGTTAGACAACCAACTAAAGAGGACTCACCCTCGTTAACTCAATAATTCGTGCTATACACTTATCAATTTTAAACAGTGAGCTCGACATGGTGCAACGAGCCGTCATGTCAGCCTGTGCGATCTTTCCTCGGGTGCGTCATCAGCACCTATCGTACATATCCTTAATATACCTCGAGAGTACCGTATCTCCCCATAAGTATAGAATCCGTACCAATACAATAAATTGTATCATTTCACACTACTGGGGAGTTTGTCAAGAGTGTAGGAGATACATGTTAACCCTTGATAACCCCTTTTCAGATCTAAGCTAACTGCCACCAGCCACCTATATGCCCCAACAGACAACCCTGCTCTATTTCAGGCTGATTTAGACCCCTCTCAAGCTAGTGAGACTTGAAAGGAGACTGGACCAGTCTGTCCTATATTAAGATGCCTATCTGCTACTAGGGGGTCAGCCCCACCAGAGTGGAAGGAAAGGTTAGGCAGATACTATATTGCAAACACGATCGCAAGAACAAGAGCGACCTTGTATATACATACTAAGTTAATCAGATTAGATATCTACCTAAAACGGACCAGCGGGGTACTTGTTATCGTACGGTCTTTTATATTGCCGAAAGGGTCACCAGACAGCAAGAACACGATCACAATAGCGAGCTTGAAGGAGCCGAGCCATGGGGTTTGTATCGTTTACTACAGAATCATGCGGTTTTGGTTGATTCGTTCATCTTTGCTCGCTATAATCGTCATGCGTACCACAATCACCAACAGACTCAGACTAATCATTAGCGTGAAACATGTACACAGTTAAAGGCTTAACGTACTATCTAATTTTCTTCCTCCACACTTTCTTTATCCTCTGCAAGATCATGGACAAAGCAGGTTGGCTTGCAGGACATACACACACAATAGATGAAAAGATCCTCATCTAAATCAATATCAATCAATCTACTCCTCATCCAAAAGATCATCGGGAGCAAGAAGTTTCCTCCTATTACCAACATTAAGAATAGTGGAGCTGATTCCGGAAATGAGGCTGCCTTGTTCCATTTGACCAACCTCATTGGCACAACCTGCGACAAGTCCCATGAATGCCGTAGTGTTCTCTTCGTTCATGAAAATGGAGCTGACAAACTTATCCATAGAATCGTCAATAGATGGCATCATATCAGAGCAAGCAGAAGGAATCTTGATCGTCGGATCCTCCGTCATCTGAGCCGGCATCATCTGCAGCGGCATAGTAACCAAATCACAGAACCAGAGCAAAATACGCGTCACAATGTAGAAGACGTCCGACCAGAACCCACCACACTCCTTCATGTAGGGCTTCCACACGTATTTGTCGAATTCCTTTTTTGAAGGTGGTTCATCTGGTGCATTGGTGCAGATGCTTTCCGATAATACGAAACCGATTGGGTCAATAACACATTCAAGGAGGCCTGCTTGGCCCTTTCCTGACTTTCCACTAGTCATTGTACCACGTTTAGAATCCAAAGCCATCTTCTCCGATAGAAGATTGGCCTGGATGGCAGTGTTGGTAGTACCAGTGAATACAACTCCAGCAGCAAAGCCGATTGCACTAACGAAGCATAGGATGCCGCATCCATACGCCGCGTTTTTGACGGTGAGCAAGCCTCGCTTGATGTCAGTGGGGGCATCTACTCCAGCGGCGACATCAATACTTGTAGGATTGACGGCATCGGTCTCAACGTCGTCAACGTCGTCATCGTTGTTGGAGAAGATTACCTCTTGTCCTCTGGTTTGAGTATTGTTTGGCTCAATCATGATGATGATGCAATTGCGAGAATGCTGTTGCTGTTGGGAGATGAGATGAAGAACGAAAACGTTAGCAACAGCTCTATATATATATGGGCATGTGCGAATAAAGAAGTGACTATGAGTCAACAAACCACGACATGAAGAAGAATCGGTGCAAAACACAAGCACAAATCATAACAATAACACGAGCCTCGCAATGGACCTTATCTACTTACCACTTGTACTCAAGAAAAAATTATGACGGACTCTCGATGTGTTGATCGTGTAAAAAGATTTGAAAATAAGAAGCAATGACATTGGCAGAGAATTGTCCGGTCTTTCTCACGTGCTCTTTCTCGCTCAGATTTCTTGTAGTTGCATCAACCTGCTCTGAGTGAAACTCCATACAGCGTTCTTCACGCTTTTCGGGTTTCCCATTCAAAATTTGAATTCCTACGTTGATTCAGTATGAATGACGTAATGAGTCTTATAAAAACACTTTGGGCCAATTTCTGTCAACTCATCATTCATCAAGCAACTCCCCGCGCTGACAATGACGAAATGATGCCTAGAGCCGGAGCCTGCTACACACACGACGTCGATTTTTGGCCGATCCTAAAGCATCAATTAAGCCCACATACGTGTTAACTTTCGATTAAACCCTTAGGGATCACCTGGAACCACCCAGTAATAAAATTTCTGAAGCACATATCCACATCACCTACAGCGACAACTCATGTCAATATAAGTGGAGTATGACGAGTCTTCCGCACATAATATATTGTGTATTCACTTCGACAGACTTAGTATAATTGATAATAAGCGCCTCGAGACCGAGATCTGCCTTGATCAAGAGGAGTTGACGGCAGCAACACGAGCGTTATGATCATGGCACAATTCACCTCCGTTCGCCCTATTGACATGAAGAAGCAACCTCCGAGACATTACTACTACCGAAGATCAAGGCAAATACCTCATCAGCCGATGATAATATAATATTTATTGCACTTTTGCTGCTGCGAACATAATTGTGAATCATCATTAGTCACATTCGTTGCGAACGACCGTCGATGCCGATTTGAGGAGGCATCTGGATAGTAGACAGAGAACCATACACCAATACAATTGTGGAAGTCTTTGATAAAATGATCATCATGACTCATCAACACCATTCGACCAATAAGAGTAATAAGCAATCAAAATGTCGTGATAACCGAAGAGGCGCTCGAGAAGACTTGCCGCTCGCGAAGTGGAATCAATCTAGTTGTGCCTACTTCAATTTGGATGCAAGCCGAAGACATCGACATTGCAGCCCAACATAAAAAGCAATATACAATATATTTATGAAGAAGGCCGTTTCGGGCCGCAAGTGATCCAAATAATCATTAGGTGGTCAACGTGGGTGACCTTACAACAATGCACTGCATCTGAAGTGATGGGTCCATTCGGCTTCTAGCCAGAGGCCAAAGCAAACACTACGCCCGATAATGATTGGAACTGCCAAGCTCTACCGGAATAATACGAAGATAATGTAGATAACGAAGTGTCATTGAAATAGTTGTGCAGTTGTCTCTTGTCCATGCCGACTTTTAGTAACAACAATAGCTTTGAGAAACTTAATACGTTTTGCATTTCAACCAATATCCAACAACAACATGCGATGCATATCACATCATCGATCAAAATAGAGTCTCAGAGCGCCCAATGAGTTTATAATATCATGGCTTTGATTATTGTGTCGCATGTATTGCCTTTTGCAATCGTCAATCAACCCTTGGTGGAGGTTTTAGTGCTACTGCATTGCTTCTGGCTTCTGCCTGCAGACATTGTAACAGTTGTTGCGTACGCTTTAGATTGGTTTGCACTTTCAATAGAATGTGGTAACAAGGACACGATCCAGTGGCAAGGCAGATAGAAGACGTTGAACGTCGTGCCAATGATGTATAAGTGTTTTGTTTGTGGCCCACTTTTGTTTGCTGGTTTTGATTCGTTTTGATTGTTTGTCTTCGTACACATACTGTTGTTGATCTATTGTACTCTTGATCTTACACCTCATGAACACTTCCAGATGAGGAAATACCCGAGATCTTCCTCAATATCAGCGGTATATATGGATTGTTTTATTCATTCTATCTCAAGATTTGCTGTGGCTGTATCATATTCTAAAAGAGGTAACTAACTTTCTCCAAAAGTTCTTGAGCATCGACAACTTATGTATACAACTATTTGTTCCATCAACAAGTGTTTTTATCCCAACATGATACCAATATTCACCGTATATTATGACCGAATCGTAGATGATGGTATTGCGTTATTTCATTGCATATTATGTACTCAAAGTCTACGATAGGGTGGCAACGGAACGATAAGTACACATTTTTCAAGGACGTGATGGTGACTATAATTTCTCAGCAGTGGTTAAAGATGCGACACTAATCCGCTTCATCTATGAAACCGATGGTATTTATGTTCGTAATCAAAGGCGAAATTTGTTGTGATATATTCCTGTGGTGACCTGCTGCTACCGGAAGAGCGGCCGTCATGGTGATGATGTTTGTGGAGGTGGAGAGAGGTGGAGGTGAGTTTGTGTCAAGTCGAGTC
>JAHBBA010000906.1:0-65633 GCA_018806925.1 Skeletonema costatum | reverse complement strand
GATCTTGGAGCTACCCTTCCAAGACGTTCCACTATTTACGGGCTTTCAATAATAATAACAGTTTATCAGCCTCCATCGCTCTATCACTCACCGAAGTAATTATCTACATGAGTGGCACGGGCAAGGAAGCGAAGGCATCGCATCGGTCAAGAAGTTTGACCCACCGCACTCGAGGCGCAAACACGCCAGCTAGAGGATCCGAAGAAGATAGCCACGGAAGGTTCATCCTCGGTGACGGCCAAGTTATCCTCTATTGCTGACAGTTTGACTGCTCTCAACAAGACACTTGCGACATTAGCTGCGGCTTAATGCCACAAGTGACACTTCTTCGTCTAAGATGGCTCTAGAGATAGGTGCCATCAAACAGGCACAAGTCACCGATCTGAGTACATCCAGTGGTCCTAAAGGGTTTGGCAGGCATGGTACCGCAGAACGCGCCCACTCTTTACAACAAACTGGAGTATGACGGTTTGGCCCCAAGAATCACTTAAGAAATTTCGTGAACAATGTGATTCCATTCACACGTGATAACATCCTCGAGTATGCTGGCTTCTTTCATGGTGGTGGATTAACGACGGATTTGGAGGTTTCCCCACGAAGCTTGGCCCAGAGATCCCTGCGGTTGATATTGGATGTCCGTGTTAATATGGTGACTAATGTCTCCGCAGCTTGAACATAGCACATCTAGGTTCGTCACATATCTGTCAATGTGCATGCAATGGATGGGAATTAGTCACTTCACAGAATCCTAGAAATGGACAGATATGTTAAGCGGCTGCTACAGACCTTATGGATTTTATGTTGGATATCGTAAGCACGATGCTCGGAATCTCAATAATATGCTTTGAACTCAGTTAAGTTCGAGGGCGGGAAATTGTTCAATCCACAACTATTTTATTACCGCGACTTGTTGGATTAGTCCCAAATACTTGTTAGTGAATTACTTCGTTTTGAACTTCATAGATATCGAGCAGATCCTTTATTTATGCAATAAGTGTTCACATCCCCAGGTGTCGACGCATTTCACGTATCAGATACGTGGACTTGCTCTTCTTTACATCAAACTAACGATTTTCAGCCTCAACGGTATTAGATACATGAGCACCCACAGTACAATGTCCTATATGCGGCAATCATGGTTCTGGCCTAAAGTTTTATCTACAGCTTTTTGGCCTTCTTCGGAAGGCCGATCTATTTTGTCTATCCTTTGCAACCCTACGGGCGAAGTTATATCTTCCAAAGCAGCGAGGGAGAGATTTGATCGAGATCAGCAGCGTTCCAATTGCTATATTTCACTTCGGCCAACCACATGCTAGATGCAATTGTCTTCACATCACTCCAAAGTTGGATGGTGCGGAATTCATACATTAGCATCACCCTGAAACAAGCAAAGCAAAGAAGGCCTTATTGCCGGCTGCGGATACTGCAATTTTGATACCATGACGTCTGACGACCCTTTCAAGCTCTCAATACCATATGCTTACTTGGCACAAACGCATAACGGACCACCTGAACGTCTCTACAGTATTTATGGGCGATGGGCATGGCACTTCTATTTAGGGCATTCCTGTTATATGCTTTCGAGGTTTGCGTGCGTGCTAAAGTATCGGTTAGATGACGCTTATTGATTATCGGGTCTCTTCTGTAGTGAATTGTCCATGAATCTACTAGTTCCCGAGAAAATAACCCATGCGGGTGCATGTTTTCGCTCTACCGGCTCCACGAGTCGAACCACTTCTGCAAAGGATATTATATCTTTCGATACAGATGGTATTCCCTTTTATTGTTGACTCGAGGAGCCGATTGCATAATCAGTCCATGTCCCGTGATCTTTTCACGAGGGCCACACCTGACCCCTGTGACAGTGACAATTGCAACTGCGACCGGCACAGAGGTGCCGAACTCGCTACACTGGCACTTTTCAACTAGTGCAACTCCCAGATGAATTCGGTTACCATTCATTCATACAAGACTTCCCTGATACTGTGTATGATCCTTATCAAGACACTACAAACATCCTCGGCAATCGCGAAGCTTAGCAAATTCTGTGGGTGATAGTGCCTCCCAGTAAATGATCCATGGGATAAAGATGGCACTAGAAGCTGAATCAGGCGGCACGCGCAACCCATTTTATTATGGGATATCAAGGACAACATGAACTTCATTTTTCTGCCACCCTACGGATGGCCCAGGCAGCCTTCCAATTCTGGCATTTGTACAAGGGCACTACGATTTTCAAGACGTTTCTTCTCTTGTTCATGTCGTCATACTCTCCGTTTCTACGACGGCGCGGTTCATTTCGCCTTCTCCTCTGCATACTCAGTTGGCACCACTTCAAGACGCTAGCGGAGAACGAGGGAGATAGACAACCTGACGACGATGAAAAGAGAATGGTACGATCCTAGTATATGTCATGAATGTAGTCCCAAAGCAGAAAGAGAAATGTTCATTCAAGTTTGAATTAGGTGAGAGTCTGCTCTATACCAAAATGTCAGAAGAAGGAAGAAGAAGAATAGAATGATGAGCAAAACATCAGTCCAAGCTAGATTTCAGTTGTTATGAGGGAGAGTCCAACGCAGATGAGAACTACTCACAGTCGTTCGATTGAAAGATGGGATTGGAAGATGGCAGTGCCGGCAGCACAAGAAGCCTATCTGCCAGAAGCATTTGCAACCAATCCATTTGATGAATATTCCGCAGACTACCTCTCGATTACAAGCACGACAGTTGGCACTGCGGCGTTACTCAAGGAAGAAGCTCAGCAGCTAGCAAGGCAGGCCAATACACCCTTTTCGGCCTGCTCAGCAAGAACTTCTATCCTGGCATCATCGACTTTATCCATTTGAAATTCAAGCGAATCTTCATCACCTTGCACGGTTGGGCTTCCTTCCTAAGACCCTTTTGGAATGTGAGTCTACCGTACCCCTTTGCATAGAGTGCCAATTTGGTCAAGCTCATCGACGCCCCTGGACTTCGAAAGGAAAGAAATATAGACCTATTCAGAAGAAATCCGAGACGAAACCAGGAGATGGAGTATCAGTGGAATCAAATTGTTAGGTGCACAACCCGGATTGATACCTCAAATGAGTGGCTTCCTTACTCATGAGAGAATCTGGGGAGCAACCACTTTTGTAGATCACGTCAGTGACTACGTCTATGTTCACCTCATGAAAACATTTACGATTGAGGAGACGTTATCGGCAAAGAAAGACATTCGAGAAGATTGTTGGTATGTCAGGTAATGACGTCAAGTCATATCGGGCTGACAACGGGCGCTTTGCTGATACCAAGTGGCAGCAATCTTGCGGAGACTCTTAATCAAGAGTTAACGTTTATGCGGCGTTGGTAATCATCGTCAGAACGGCAAGATTGAGGCTAAGAAATAAACAACTCACGCTGGCGGCTAGAACGCTACTTCTTCATGGGATGAGAATGTGGCCAGGAGATGATTTCTACTTACTTCTGGCCATTTGCTATGAAAGCGGCAGCAGAGTGTCACAATAGACTTACGGTGGATGTTGATGGGAATACTCCAGAATCTCGTCTATATGGCAGTATGCCAGAATCCTACCCAGTCAAAGCCTTCCATACTTTATTTTGTCCAGTCTTCGTATTAGATCATCGACTTCATTCGGCGGGCGGTTCCATTCCGAAATGGGAACCTCGCAGCCGATGTGGCGCTCTACCTCGGACATTCACCTCTTCACGCAGGAAACGTTGCGCTTGTGTTCAATCCAATCACAGGTAGAGTCTCTCCGGCATATCATGTCGAGTTTGATGATACATTTTCAACTGTGCCGTACATGAAAGCAGCCTCCCTACCTCCAAATTGGGAGGACCTCGTGAAGAATTCCACAGAGATAGCCACGGATGAAGCCTACGAATTAGCAGACGACTTTACGAAAGAGTTAGAGAATGGAAATTCCGAGCAACTTGAGCGCCAAAACAGATCCATCCCCCACTAGAATTACGGATCCGTTCGCTATTGTTCCTGATCAGAACTCTCAAGATAGCGAATTTAGTTTAGTTCGAGAATCCTCTTCCGTCCGGTACACCCCTAGTGCAACCTTCCGAGGGAGAGAAATCGTCACAAACATCTTCAAAAAGAGTCTCGTTTGATAAAGACATGAACGTTGAGGGATGTTCTTCGTCGAATAAGCGAACAAAACTGAATGATGGGACGTTCTACAGGTCCATCCCAGGAATCATCTGTAGTTAATGCACAACAACAAGCAGCAGATCCATTATCCATGCCACCAATCATCAATTTAGAAGAAGCAGGCTTGCGTAGATCAGCTAGAATTGCAGCGGCTAAAGAGTCACAAGATAAGAAGACGGCAGATGGAGTAACCGTCTTCGGCGTTTCACTTTTCACAGCCTTAGGCACGGTAGGATCCATTACTGTGCCAAATCACCGCAGCATTACCGACGAAAATCAGAATAAATCTTCTACTTGGACAGATCGTTGCATGACCAAATTCCACGAAGTCAATGAGCTTTATGACGGAACTCTCAATCGATTACATTTCATGTCACTTACTACGTTAGATGGTTCATCCAACGAGGTATTTACCTACCGCCAAGCCATGAACCTAGATGATCGAGAGGACTTTCTGGACGCCATGGAAAAAGAGATTGCAGATCACACCAAGAGAGGCCATTGGATTATTGTTCCTCGTTCGTCTATGCCAACTGGAAAGAAAGCTATCATGTCAATCTGGTCGATGAAGAGAAAGAGACTTCCAGACGGTACACTCCTCAAGCATAAAGCGAGGCTGTGCGCTCATGGAGGGATGCAGCAATGGGGAGAGAACTATTGGGAGACTTATTCACCAGTGGTGAACATGCTTACAGTTCGTTTACTTCTCATCATCTGCAAAATTCACAAACTTCACAGCAAATCGATCGATTTCGTCCTCGCTTTTCCCCAGGCTGACCTAGAAGAGGATATTTGGATGCAGATTCCACAAGGAGTTACGATAGAGTCAGAAGACGGAGAGCCACGCCTATTGAAGCTATGTAAAAACCTCTACGGACTTAAACAAGGATCAAATAACTGGTTCAAGCACTTGAAAAAGGGCTTGATGACAAGAGGCTTGGAGCCATCCGAGATCGATCCGTGCCTTTATTTGAAAGAAGGACTCGCAGTACTCACGTACGTAGATGATTGCATACTGGTATCTAGTGACCAGAAAGCGATCAACGAGCTAGTCGACTCACTCAAGAACGGAGAAGAAAAGTTTCTCTTGACTGACGAGGGAGATATCGACAAATTTCTGGGTATAGAAATCAATCATTTCGAGGATGGATCATTCGAAATCACGCAGCCCCATCTTACCAGTAGGATTCTTCAGTTATTAGGTTTGGATAGGAACAATGAATGGAAATCAAGTACAAAGTCAAGACTGCTACCATCGGAGCAAATTATCCTACATCGGGATTCCGAGGGAGAACAGCGGAAATATACGGATAAATGGAACTACCGAACGGCAGTCGGAATGCTGACGTATCTTCAAGGTAATACCAGACCGGACATTTCTGTTCACGTCCATCAATGTGCAAGATTCTCAATTGATCCGAAGCGAAGCCACGAGAGAGCAATCATTAGGATAGGCAGATATCTTCTTACGAGTCGAGAACGCGGAATAATCTACAAACCAGATACAAGTAAAGGACTAGAATGCTACGCGGACGCAGATTTCGCAGGCAGCTGGCAAAAGGCAGACGCCGAGTCAGCTGATTCAGTAATGTCGAGAACTGGCTATGTCCTGATGTACGCAGGATGTCCAATCCATTGGGTAAGTAAACTACAAACCGAAATAGCTTTGAGTACTGCAGAAGCGGAATATATTGCACTTTCGCAGTCACTTCGAGAAGTTATACCATTGATGAGCATGATGAAAGAGTTGAAAGATACATTTCCGATCGAAATTCAGATACCAAACTTCAATTGCACTGTGCACGAAGACAACCAGTCTTGTATCAGCATGGCAACCAAGCAGAAGTTCTCTCCAAGAACAAAACACATCGCTTTGAAATATCACCACTTCCGCTCTTATGTAAACTCGAAACAGATCGAAGTTCACTACATCAACACGCATGATCAGCTAGCTGACTGTCTGACCAAGCCGTTAGGTGCGAACTTGTTCTTCAATCTTCGTAAGATGCTTATGGGTTGGTAGTCAAGATGAGTATTGTCTCGCTGCGAGGGAGTGTTAGAATACGCGAGAGAAACATGTGTATGAGCGGTAGTCGCAACGACTGAAAGGTCATTTCAGTCATGCCAGTTACCGCTTACTAAAACAGCTCGAACAATCCTCTGCTCTGCACCTCCTTTATATAGATTAAACAAGTAACAACCCTTTTACTGTGGTATCGATCTTGGAGCTACCCTTCCAAGACGTTCCACTATTTACGGGCTGTCAATAATAATAACAAGATGATGGGATGCATCAAGAGATGATATACATCTCTTCTTTAATTCAAGTGCTTTTCATGCTACTCATCACCAGCGCGTAGAGTAAAAATGAATAAGTGGAGCGCATGCCCGTATGGCACGATTGTTGCATTCATCATGTTTTTGTTTTAAAACGTGGGATCATATATCTTGTGGGACCGAGTGTACTCTCATGAATCATCTACAATACGCTGCTGTTTTGCCTGTGGTTGTGTTGTGTTGTTTGCATCATCATCTAATTCACAAGGGAGGGCCATCCTTTTTCAAAGTAGCAGCATTCCCACGTCAGGAAACTAGTAGGATTGTATACGAGGACCGGAATAACTGAAAACTCTCTTAAAGAGAGCAACGGCCGCATAAAAAGGAACCATTCCACATCACTCGAGCAGTTCGGTACTTGTAGTATAAACTTACAAAGCATCTGCGACCGGCAAACACCATCACTATAAAAGGGCAGTCGTCGGAGATACTGTACCAAGCAAGCGAGCAACCAAAAGCAAAAGATGGCGTCATCAAACAACAACGCCTCATCAACAGTCCAAGAATTAATTTCCAATCTCGTCAAACATTTCATCCTCTTCTTCCTCCCCCTCCTCCCTCTACTCTGGCTATAACCAACGGTCTCGATAATAAACACCAGCTACCAGAGATGTCACCGTATGCCGAAGAACGAGACAAGTACCGGAACTCAACAAAATTGACAGATTTGTAAGTGACTTATTGGCCAATTGTGAATTCGGCCGTCAAAAAGAATAAGAGAAATGACAGCAGTGATGACAGTTAGTGGCAGCGATGAAGAGGAAGATGAAGATGAATAACTCGTCATCATTTATTCGTACCAACATTAGAATGAACAATACTACAGCAGATAATAACGACGACGACGATACAACCACAACTCATCTACGAGATATTGTCGGAGGAATGTCTACCGAAATCACTGCGAAATTGGCAACACGGTACTAAGTGAACTCATTGGGACACCGTGTTGAAACTTTGGATGTTACCAATAACCCTCTTATTGCTTCACCAGAACAATTACAAGACACAACAACAACAACAATGATGACGAGGAAGAAGCAACAACCACCCCTCTCCACAGGAGACATGGACACTCACGCTCCGGAAAATCCACCGCCCAACTCCATCAAGAACGCATCGCCCAATCCGCCAAGGCATCACAAACCATTCCAAATTATCCATGATTGGCATCACAATTATACGTGTCATTGATTGGAAATGAAGGGATCATGGGGTGCGGGTATGGTGGATGTGAGTGGTGTTACGAGTGTGGGGAGTTTGGTGAGGAAGGTGGGGGGTGGAATGTCGTGGACGGGAGGGTTTATTGATATTGTTGAATAAATACTAACAACAAGGGTGGTGGTGGTAATGGCAAGAGGAGTGGGGATAGACCTCCACCAATGAAAACGAGTGAAAAAGATGGATGCAATGAAGAAGAATAGGAGTGGCAAATTATAATGGTGTGGTTGTACATCACTTCTAGGAAGAGTGTGAGGATTAGTGAGATTTGTTTTCCATTATGAATCATGACGATTATGATGATGAGGAAGAGGAGACTGTCGTTGAAGAAGACGATGGTGAAGAAGACCACAGTGATGAAGATGATGAAGAGGAAGAAGAAGACTACAACAAGTTGGAAGAACACGACATGGTCATGGGAGGTGTCAGACTTGCCAACGCATTAGGACGTGCTCCATTACAATTGGGAGTACAAGAATTGGTCCTCCGAGGCACGTGAATTTTACACTGACGGCTGCATGTTGTGCTCTTGGGATTGTTGTCGGCGTTGCTTGCCGGATGTAACTAGCAACAACAGCAGCAGGAAGAGCCTTCGTGACAATGAGGATGGCCAAATTGTGTCAAGAGGCAATTGTTCATTGGAGTCGGCACTTCGGGATGATGTTACTCCCTCCCACCAAGAAACGGATGCATCCATTTGATCGAGACTCTCTTGATGATGCTGCAAACAACCGAAGCTAGTAGTGGTGCCGCCCCATTGCGGACGCTCCACGTCGATCCAGCCGTGGAAAGAGAGGAGGACGCAATTCGTCATCACGTACGTCACGAGAGGAGGCTCAGGCCACGAAGCAGCTTCAAGAATCAGCCACATTTTTGCTTCGTGGGATTTTACCCATGCTTCATCTCAAGATGGAACTTCCCAATGGTCCACGCGGGTAAGATGGCGGGCGGGTATGAAGTTGTTTCCTCCCTGCTTGTGAATTGCATTAGTTCCATTTCGGAAGATATTGAACTCGATTGGTCAAAGCAAGAGTGTACGTATGTCAAACATCTTCGGCTAGGATGAGTCTTTCACCACACTCCCAGGGCAGGAGGAGGTCGGAAATCCATCTCGTTTGCACCATAACGCCCGGCCAAGAATGGAGAGAGAATGACTTCTCCCGAGTAGTAACAACAAGAGTAGCGGTGTGTTGCTTCCACCCTCTCTCAAGAGAAATCTGCCACAACACCTCGTCGTACAGCACGAAGCTCAACCTCTCATCATTTTCGGATCGTCCCACTCTACATCCTGTACACTTACCCTCATCATGGGCCTGATCCAAAAACTCTTCACCTCCAAGGGATTGGAACGTGCCGAAATTCGATCACGTGTATGCAACTTTGGAATCCAATGCTCGGAGCAACTTCCACCATTGGAACGAAGTAATGATACTTGCGTTTTATTGGAGACATGTGCGTTTCAAAAGATTTCGAGCCACACGGTTGCTAGCGGTGGAATTGATTGGTGAGATTTTGACGAACTGGTTTGGTTTTGGAAGGATCACGAGAAAACGACACAGTTGCGGCGCGTGGATGTTTACACCCTTTTCTACCTTTTGGTGAGAAGGCAAGCAATGATATGGATATATGCAGAGCCGAACACTCCATCTTCTCCATCATCTGTTGTCTGCACAGTTGCAGGGGCGGTTGACGGACAAGTCTCCTCACAGTTCGTGGCCCGGGCGGCCATGTCATTGAGTCAAGTGTGAAGAAGGCGAGTGTGGCACAGGAAGAGAATAGGAATCTAGATGGTCACCATCAATTGCCTACACTCCTAGTAAGTTGAACGAGGACAGCAGCAAAGTTCCCTCGAGAGCCCTGACTGATGGATTGTGCAAAGATTGGCACTTCATTGGTAGAGACGCTCAGGAAGCGGGGCTAGTACCTGATGAAAAAAGCAAACAGTTCGTAAAGCATCCATTGTTGCGTGGCTTCAAATGCTTCTCATTGGCACACAGAGAGAACAAGGAAGAGTTTATTGTCTCGGGGCTGGACATTTCTGCCTTGTGTCAGCTTTGTAATGATTCTTACTGTTGCACACAAGGAAGGCTGCGAGCGGATGCGCTGACGAAATCTTGTGAAGGCAAACTACGAAAACGAGGAGTATACCTCTCAGGCTTCACTCATTAGAGCTAGCACTGGGCACACACACGGTATTACCACTCGTTTCAGATGCTGAAATTACCTGTGTAACAAAAGCCGTCGAATTCTTTTCGGAGTTGGTGCTTGATCCAGTTATGGAGGCTTGGAACGAGGATGCTGCCGGACAAACTCACGGATGATGGCAGCACAACGGTACTTTGTCGCTCTGAGAACTCCTTTCAAGCTTAGCGAAGGGTTCTAAAGAAGCTGGAGGGTCTCGAAATGGTACAGGATCATTGCAGACTGCACTACAAAAGGCATTTGTGATTGCTGGTAGCAACTGTAAGTCTCTCGTCAAGAATTTGCTTCGGGCCGTGTATCACGTTGGAGCGATCAGCCTGGGCCTCGACCGTCGTTCCAGTTTGGACTCTACTCTTTCACACGATGAGTATTTGGAGAGCGACTTGTTTGAGACGAATATTGCCGTCAACGAGAGCGGGTGCCTTGGTGTCCTTGCTTGATGCATTAACAAGCACTCTCGTCACAAATCCAGCCGATGGGAAAGTCGTCTCTTGCCAATGTTTCATTAAGCCAAGCTGTACGATCAAGTACAAGTAGACTCGATCGCTTCCTCACCGTTGTCACTGCAGAAAACTGCGTTCCTTGACGAATTCGGATGATGTGCCCGCTGACAAGAAACCTAGTCTGACCTCCACATCTCGTGCATTTGCTAATGGTCATTGCGAGAATGGGAAATTTTCGTACCACGTTACGATGCCGAGACATGTTACAACGAAATTTGAAAGATCTTGGAATCATTCACAATGCCAGTGGAGCTTATTTCATCAGCTGTCGGTGCGTTGGTGACACTTACGAAAAGGTTATTGGAAGACTCGGAAAACTGAAATGTACGACGAATGTGAGGCATGGGCGACAAGATTACTGTCCCATTGCGAGCAAACGATTGAATCCTGCTTTTCTTCTGTGGCGAAGAGGGGATTGATTACCAGGGATGACGAAAAGCTTTGTGTCACGCGCACTGATATCTTTGTAGGGGAGCTTAGCATGATCGGCTTCAGCTCCCAAGAGGATTCATCGCGTTTGAGTAAAAAGAAAAGCTAGAGATATCACTCCTACCGACAACGATCCTGTGCGTGGACCTTTCGTTCAGCCATCAAAACGTCTGATCCACTTGGTAAAGTTGATGTTGCCTTGTTCGATGCCACTTCCAAATCCAAATCAATGCCGAGAACGCTTTGACTCCGACGCCATCAAGTATAAGGGCTCATGCCTTTGTTGCGTTGGGAAAGTTTTGTTTGAGAAATGAGGCTCTTGCTAAGGAAAACCTCAACATTATTGCACACGAGAGCTTGACCAAGAGTCGAATACAGATCCTGCTGTCATGAGCAATTGCTTGATGGTAATGGGTGACATGTGCGTGAGATACACAAACCTTGTTGACAAGTATCTGGTGTTCATGGCAGGGTGTTTGCAGGCAGGAGAAAAGAAGCTTGTCGACGTGAACTCGAAAAAGCCATCTCAGCATTACTTTCGATGGGACGATCCCCTATTCAATGGTGAAGAAGAATGCAATTCTGCTCTTATCGAGTTTGCTAGTTACAAGATTACGTCAAGTGGCGAGGTCTCTTTGTGCACAGATTCTTGGCAGCAGTCGCAGATGAAGATGATGAGGTGTCATGCCTTGCACAAACAGCTCTTCGCGGGCCGTTGTTGGAAAAGCAACCGAATCTTTTGAGCAATAGTTTTGTCTGGAGCAGTCTTCGTATTCAATAACTGCAAAGCTCATCCTTTATACATTGCAGAAGCCAGTGCTGGAGCAATGGGGATGGGTATTGACTTTGAAGGAGCCTTCCTTGACCGGAGCAGAGTAGATATCATAAGCGACCGAGAGATTTACGAGATGATGATTACGAACTTGTCGGATGAGCAAAAGCTGGAGGCGACCGGGCGAGGTTGGTAAAGGAAGTCCTCGGGGGAGGCGCTCGAAACTAGTGGTGATCTAGCTGCTGCTTGCAAAACTACCTCCTTCGTCGAGACTGTGAACAAGCGGAATCGAGTCGGGCAACCAATGTTTTGACCGACACGTTGGATATCCTCACGTCTCCTGAAATCAAAGTAGGTCGGGTCGGAGCAGATGATGACCAGGACGACGATGTTGCCAGCACAAATGGGTCAAAGCCAGATCAACGAAATCTTCACAAACAGAGATTGCTTTCCAAGATTTCGAGGAAGCATCTGATGGAAATTGTCATTCCCATTCTATGCAACTTGAAGACCGTGTTGGAAGCATCGAAGTCTCCACTGCTCCAAGAAATTTGATGCAATATCTGGGATACATCTTTAGGGACATTTAAAGCAGAAGTGAATGAGCATTTAGCGAACAATCCTACCCTCTTACAGGAGTTGGAGTATGATTGTAAGCGCAATCGAAAAAAGAAGGATAGCAAGAGCATTTTGGGCGTCTCCATCGACGGCGGAAAGCGCGCGTGAGTATGCAATAGTTTTCAATGCACGAAGAAGGAATGATTTGTATTGTAGAACAAGAGACTCTAAAGGGATGATATACATTTTGCACTCTATGGTAAATAATTTATTTGTTACACAACTTTACCTACATCAGCCTACTGCCTACTGGAGTCCTTCCCAACTACTGCTTCAGTTCGTCATGTCACATTCACTTCTGCACCTGTCGAAAACAGCTTTTCAATTTGCTCGCAATGTCCTCTGCTTCCGAGGGAATGATCTTGTGATGGTTGGTTTCTCCATTCATCTCTGCCTCAAATGCAACACTGACACGCTTTGCTATCTCTCAAGAGAACATCATCAGGGAGACCTGCAAGTCTCGCAACGTTGACCCCAAAGGATTTCGGACAGGGTCCATCTCCAAGGGTGTACAGAAACGCAATGCTCTTCTTTTCTGAATCATTATCGTTATCTTCGACGACACATTCCATGTGACCGAGACGGATGGAAGGTTCATTCTTCCAATCTTCGAGCAAGGAATGGTAATGTGTAGCGAACAAAGTCAAGCACTGGTTGCGTTCGACAAGGTGTTGAACAGTAGCACTAGCAATAGCAGTACCGTCGAACGTAGATGTACCTCTGCCCAATTCATCCATAATCACAAGACTACGCCTTGTGGCACCTCTTACTGCTGCGGCAGTCCTCAGCAAGCCTCAACGAAAAAGGTGGACTGGCCACACAAAATTCGATCCGAAGCTCCGAGACGTGTAAAGATTCGATCCACAGGTGTTAGGCTGCAGCTCTCTGCTGGAACAAACGAACCTCCTTGCGCCAATATGGTGATCAGGCAAAGTTTGACGAAGAAGAGTTGACTTTCCACCCATATTCGCTGTTATAGAAAATAGAATGATGATGTTTAGACGCAATATCTTCAAAAAACATCTATAAGCAGCAGTGAGATTCACTTACGACCGCTGAGAAGAAGGACACTCGACTCATCACCATCCGACTCGACCTTCCCACCAAGTGCCAAATCATTAGGAATGAAGTCACCTCCGCTGTGTGTGACATCAACACAGGGGTGTCGCCCCTGAATAACCTCTATTCCCGGCTTAGCCGAGGGAGGACAATCCATAATCTGAGGTCGACAGAAGCCAGGTTGAGATGCGATTTGTGCTAGAGATCCAAGTGCATCCAACATTGCTGACGCATGTGTTGCTGCCACCATCCAAACACTTCGCAATGAATCAAATTTGGCGAAAAACGAGTTTCATTCCTGCGGCTTTACGTTCATTGTTTCACGTCTATGGCTCGTTCAAGTTCTTGAACTAATTGCTCAACAGCAGGGGTTCTATACTTGTTCACTTGATTCGCCCCCTTTCCACGCTTTGCCTTGACGTAAAAGTCATCTGGCACTTGTACAGAAATGGGTAATTCAATCAAGTACTTATCCTTGGAGTCTTCCTTGAGATTGATATACTTCCACGATGAGCGTGCTGTGTTCCTTGGCTGCAGAACCGATGAACACATTTCATCTTTGTAGTTCTGCAGCTCTCGCTGGATATCCTCAATTTCATTACACGCCGCATCATAGTCATCATCCATGCCTCGACTTGGCATCGAACTCACCCCTCGCTGCTTTCTTGAGATCGAAATATGTCATAAAACCAATCTAAGCGTTCTTTCATCTCAGCAGGGAAGCATCCATTCTCATCAGTAGTTCTAACAATCTTCTCCAACATGGGACTCTGGATTTCAGCATTCGCAAACAAGTCAGGTATCTCAGCGGCGGCTCGTAGACCATTTAAAAGCTTCGAAAAATCTCCGACCTTTCTTTTGGTATACTTATCCATTTCATACAGAACAGCTCTGTCATTAGGATGGGAGTCTCCATTGCCACCTTCTCCACAGCCACCACCGCTCATACTATGCACTCTACTCAAAAGACGTTCAATATCACCAATCTTTTTCAAGAGGGGCCTTGCCTCCGCCATAGCCACGGCCACAGCCCCGCCTGCCAACTCCTCAACAACATCAGCCCGACGGTCAATGTCAACTTTGCGAAAGAGTGGCCGGAGAAGCCACGCTCGAAGAAGACGAGATCCATGGGGACTCTGTGTGACGTCAATCTTGGAGAGAAGCGATCCTTGATACCCACCAGATGTGATGTTGTTGAGGATCTCAAGATTTGTCAAAGTTCTCCCATCAAGAGCCATGTGATCAATATTGGATTCAGCTTCATAAACAGAAGAATCTAAGGAAGCCGGAACCAGAGAAGGTCCAAATCGACAGGTTTTTTCGGCTTCAACAAGACTTCTGCCATCAATCTGGTGCGATTCCTTGCTGTACATATCTTGCAAGTGGTCAGTTGCCGCTGATTTATCATTGCCCGAGTCAACATTGTTCGGCGGACAATACGGCTTGACTATGCCCATACTTAGAATCTCAGCATCAACGAGACTTATCTGCAAATAATACAATGCAGCTCCAAACGATTGTAGAGCAAGTGTTGCGCCACCTTGAATACAGCTCCGCAAGATTTCTGGCCAGCGAGAAATTCCTTCTGCACCTGAAGACGGCTCATTCTTTCGAGAAGATCGAGGATAGTATCCCTTCCTATGTAGCTCTTTCAGTGCCTCGTCTGAATCCCACGGGTGGACTCCTGACTTCACTCGTTCCAACATACGACGATCATTGGGATCAATGGCAAATGACTTGGGAAACGTTTCGACAGGTTGCAATTTCTTAAATGTCGTGTTATGAGGACATGATGACTTGAGAAGAGAAATCAACGTCCTGGATGCACCATTTGCGCCTCCTTCGTAGAGGACCTATAGCAACAAGAGATGACAGCATTTTGTTAGAACAACTAGACAAAGAGATGAAAAAAAACATCATCCCATTGTATACTCACTTCTGATGGACCAAAACTAGCAAGCAGGGTCTGCATCCTACTCCTCAAAACGTCGTCCGCAAACTGACCCATCGTTACTGCCCCAGTCACGGCGTCAACAATCGTCACTCCATATTCACATACAGCCTTTGTACCAGTCTCATCCTCTGAATCATCAATCATTTCATCACCACCATCCTCCAACATGATCTCCTTGATTGTCAACAATGGACCTCGACCATTCCCACCAGCACCATTATCCTTTCTCCAAAACACTTGCATCCTCCAAGAAGCAAGATGTTTTCGTCCCCTTCGTCACAAGACCACACACCTCCCTACAAACAACCTGAGGCTTCTTCCCCGTCGGAGCCTTCTTCTTTCCTCTCCTTCAACGCATCCGGTGTCTCAGTCTGTTCCACACGTGCCACACTATATCCAGCATCGACCAACTTGGTCAACATTTTATCATATGCCGCCTCTGGAAATCCGGCATGGGCCAACGTTCCCTTCATGTACACAAAGCCAAGAACCTTCCACACCAACATCCGCATCATCGTGAAACATTTCATAAAATTTCCCAGTCTTGAATAACAAAACTGAATCCGCATATTGAGATTTGATATCCCACCATTGCTTTTGGGCAGGTGATACCTTTGAACCACTCTCTCGTTCAATTTCGGAAAAGGCCACTTGGAGAGTACGCGGTGAGTAATTTGGATGAGTGGTGGAATGTCCGAGTCCGTCCTTGCGGTTGGTGGTGAAGAATTTGAGATGGTTGTGGAGATGGGATCCTGCGGAGTTGACTACTCCGGCGATTGGTTTGGGTGGTGCGTGTTTGGTGGCGGTTGCTTGGTTTATGGTGGAGTTGCTGCTTGTTTGTGGAACGGGACTGTTGTTGTTGCTTTTACTGTTGTTCATTGGAGATTTCTTGTGGATAGCATCATTCCCATGAGTAGAGGTAGGAGATTGCGACGCAAAATTTGAAAAGTCCATAGTCGACATGTCATTTGCCGAAGACTTTTTGGCATTACTCCCCGTTACCTTTCGAGGAGTTGGTGAGACAAATCTACCTCTGTCATTTCCACCTCCACCAACTTTGGTGACTTTCAATACCTTCTTCTTCTTGACACTCTTTGGTTTTTTCTCTTCTACATTATCCTCATCATCGTCATCTTCGGAAGCAAGCCAATTATCCGTGTCATCGCCTCCCTCTTCTACAGCCATGTCAGCATCCAAACTATCATCCATGGATTCATCATCATTCATTTTGAATTCTGATCCAGTATCATCACCATCATCATCTTGTTCCTCTTCGGATTCAAATTCCATTTCTTCATCGTCTTCTGAATCTTCCAAAATTCTCCTTCGTTTATTGTTATTATTGGCATCTTTCTTAGAAGTAAGCAGCCTTTGCAGTATTGTCAGTTCCTTCACTTGACCGTTTGACACCACCAATGATACGAAATTTCTCCTTGGCTAAATCGACTGTTTCGATTTCTCCATCTTCATAGTTGATTGTGTACATGTGTCCTGTGAAGATATTACGATAGAAAAAACAGAGGAATACAATTTTTTGTTAATGTAGATATACAATGACTTGACGGTATTCTGCTACCAATCAACAGCCTTATAAAGAAAATGACGGCATGCACCAGTAACTCACCCGGATCCCCCTTGTCCGCCTTGACCCGATGTCGTGTCACCACGCAAGGATAATATTCCTGATCATCCGGCCAATACACTGCCAGTTTCGTCCCCAACAGTTATTTTTTGTAAGTGCTTCAAATGAGAAGGCGTTGGTTGTCCTCCACTGTTGTTGTTATTGGAAGAGTGGCGTGACAATGTCGGAGTTTGTTTAGTGGTTGGTTGTGCTGCTGCTGCTGGTTTGGAAGTGGTGTCATTGTTCTTTTTTGCGGGTGCACCTCCTGCAAGGCAGGGGCAGCGGACGACTTTTTGGTAGCAGCAGCAGCAGGTTTGGAAGCCGAGGGCTTTTTGGCAAAGAAGGAGAATAAATTCTTTTGACCTTTGGCTTGTGCTGCGTTATTGTTTGTCTTTGCCATGATTGTTTAATTATTATTATTGTACGACGGTGCGTGCCGAAAGTTGCCGAGCAAGAGAGCGTTGTGTGGCGAAGTTCAGACGTGCTCAATCACGGAATAGACAATGTTGTGGATATCGTGCTAATAAATATCAGTTGTCTGCTTATGGACCACGAGAGCATCAATAAGAGAGTGAACCGTTGACGCTTTTCACAGGTGCACCTTCATGAGCCATCGCATTGTTTGTGAAAAGAGCGCTAGCTGAAGGCGGCACGGATCTTTGCCGCGCCATAAAACAAAAGGGACTCCACTGCAAGGGGGACAAACATGCACCCAAGAGCTTTCCGTACTAATTCCTACGCTGCATCTTATCCTCTCTCCCTCTCTCTCCCTCTCCATCAGTCTTCAAAGTTCTCATTTGAATATTTGCGTTTCATTGCGCCCCAAACGTAATGGTTGTGTTGAAAGGTAGGTCTGTGCATGCTTGCTACTTCGCCACCTTCGTAGATTTGTTTTGCATAGAGCTGTTTTGGTTTTGCGTTCGGGCCGTGCTTCAATGCTGAGCTGAAGACTGAAGATGAAGAGCTGGAGGTGATCGACTCTGACTCACCGCACCCGACAAGGCAGGGTAACGAAGGAAACCTAATCTGGATGTAGAGAGTGCTGCTGAAATCGATAATGAAATTGATTGAAATTATATATCATGCTCTTCTACACAGTATGCCCCAAGTACAAAATGTCCCGTCAAAAACAAGAATGTACGTGCAATCTGCCCTTCACTCCTGAGACTCAGCTTGGGAGGACTTGTTTGAGGGAATCCCATAGAATACGTGATACCCTCCCAACTTCGACTTGATAGTAGGCAATTGAGTCCCCTCCTGCATCTCAATTGTCTCATCAGTCAAGGCATCAAATATTTCTCCTGAACTCGGATCCTTGCATAGCACGAGAAAGTCACGATCTCCAAAATTCAAAATGGACATTCCTAATGAATTCACTGTCTCCGGACCCGGATCTTTGCTTTCAATCTCATCAAGAACTTCTTGAAGACAAGATGCCGTCATGGTCACCGTGCCAGTATATCTCTTAGACCCGCACCGACGTTTGTGGTCTATTTTCCACTCCTTTGTAGCGCAGCTCTTACTCCAATACCAGGCATTGCTGCAACCACAACAGAGGAGAAGCTTTTCTGTGTTGCCACAGTGGAAGCATTTTTGAGAAGAGGGAGAATAGATACCATAGGCATTCTCCTTCATCAAGTCAAGATATTCTTCTTTTGTCAGATATGGCCTGCTGACTCCATTTTGAATCTTGACCCGGATCGTCATTCTCAAAATTGTGTGTGGCCACAAGTTCACAGTGTTCATCAGCTTGTCGGTTGCATCACTCATGTCAATCCTGCCCTCATGATGAAGGAGACGGATTGCAGCAATACAAACCCTATACTCCATGAGAGCGGCTTCGAAATCTTTCATGCAATATGTTGCTAAGGCCCGGATTGTACGGACAAGTACTTCGTCGTAATGAGGGACTTCACCCCTCTGAAGCGTAGGCAAGAGCGACAAAGCCTCGTTGACATGATGTAGGGAAAGTTCATCATCAGTTCTCTCCCCCGCATAATTATAGTACGATGCAAGATAATAATTGTTCCGAAAGAGATAATTCAGGGCACTGCAATTTCCACTGATCTCTCTCTCACAAATCCTAGAACTGAATTTCCTAAAGCCAGGTGGGATATCAACAATTGTGCGTGACTGATATGTGGGCAATACCTGTTGCATCTGCTCAAGGGTAGATGTACCGTGAGCAATAGAATAACTCACAACTTCGGCCAAAGACCCCCTCGACTCCATCTCTTTAACCTTGACACTGTATTCCTTATCCATCCTAGCCCACTCATATCCATGGACAGCGACTGCGCGCTTGTGTTTCTTTGCCACTTTAGCCGGCACGTCGGCGATATTTATCTTGGTCTCCAACTTCTCTTGGGGGAGACCCCAGTTTGAATAGACGAAATCTAAATCCTTCTGTCGGCGTTTGGCATTATATTTAGCTCGTTTTTCAGGTAACCACGTATCATGCCCAATCGTTTCCGTCTGAGTGTTCGATAAATTTTGTATCAATTAATATAAGAATGTAAGAACAAGAGACGCTCCAAATAATACAATTATCATGAGCGCTGCTTACCGGATTTTCACCACCGTTGACCACTTTCATGAGGACTTCCATGATCTCTTTAAAATCAGTCGCCATATTCGCTACACTCGATATATATCGGCTATTGAATTTGAAGCAGGGGCGGTCGAGGGCGGTCGGTGTTTACTCGCTCTTGGGTCGGTGTGGTGCTCAGTACTGCTCGGAAACAGTCTAGTTGTTCTTGAAAGTTGAAAGCCACAGAAATGAAGCCGAAAGCAGGAGAAATCGAAGAGTCCATAGATGTAAAATAAAGGGGACTCTGCCTTGAAGGCGTCCCATTTTGATAAGTAAAAATGGCGCGGAGTATCTTTTTTTTGCACCAGACCTGTTGCGTTGAGAACAGCTGATGACCATGATATAAAGGAATGCCAGCACCTTACAAGATCGGGCACCTGGATCCGTATTGAGTATTGTAGCATTTGTTGTACTAATTCCTACGTTGCGAGGCCTAGAAGATGCCAATGACACGACGGCAATCACCAAAGCAAAGCCTAGGACGGTTGCACAAGCTCGGAACGATTAGGATGCTCGGAAGAGCAAGGTCACTTTTTTAGTACGAGGGTACGCCTCTAATGATAAATCATTGTCAAAGTGCTGACTCTGACTCGTCATATCCATATCATATGTATCATCACATAGAAAATTGATTCTGGTGCATTATCGCTAGCTCTAGATATCAATTAAAGTCAAGAACCAACAAAGTATATGTTCTGAATCTGGTTGTACTATCAAGTCGTCAATGGAGGAGTTTGTGTTCGGCGTAGTGCAAGTGCAAGCTAGAGGAATCTATGCAGATAGATAGAAGGATGCACAAATCTAATCGTCAAACGAGGAGTTTGTGTCATGCATTCGCATGATGCAAAGATCAATCAATGTAGCAGGGGAGGATGTAACAATCAAGCTGCCCAAGGATGAGTGTGCGTAAAGCACGAGGCATGCTCCACCACATACTGAGACGGAACTTGTAAAGATGTTTCATAACAAATCTATCGCTAGAGTAGCAAATATACATTCTATATCCCTTCATCACCTCAACTCCTTCATCCTTTAAAATGCAACCAACTACTGAACAAAACCAATGCCGTACCAACCAATTGTCCTACCGACAAGTCAACACCCTCTAATACAAATTGAAGTAAAGCCGAGAAGACTAATCCTAATACCAACGCAAACCCCTTGACCACAGACCCAAGATGACGATGGACCAAGGCAGTTAACAGACCGGCTGTTGCCCTGGTCGTAATTGGCAACAGTGTAGCGTACGTCCAATGTTGGAAGAACGAATTGTTCCTCGTATCACACTTGTCATCAACTTCTTTGGCACTCGCACCAGAAAAATTCCTTCGTCTCTGCCAACACTCCGCCGCCATCGATATCACCAAGCACGCAGCCGATAGAAATGATATCTCCACAGTATAAAAGTATGCATCGCGATGCATCTGCCCTCCCACTTGTGTTTGTAAACTTCGTTGGGAGAATGCTCCCGCAAGTCCTGATAGTAGCGTTGCGGTTAGACATGGTAGTACTCCTGTGAGTAGTACACGTCGATTGTTGATGTTGTTACTACTTTGGTTGTCACTCGTTGTTGTTTGCTTCTTAATCCAATCTTTCCAACTTCCCTGGAACACTACACTGCTAAGCATAAGTAGACCTAGACTCACCATTTGCAAGACACTTTGTCGTTTGTTCAAAATGACATAACAGCACAATGCCGAGCTGAGTACCTTTAGCTGTGTCAACCCGTTGTACGTGACTGCGTCTAAGTTTTGATATGCCGTGTACGTCAATGTCCCTTGCAATGCGTATAAAGCCGAGGGAAGTCCTGCAGCTATCAGTGTTGAGAGTGGTGACCAAAGTTGTAGTTGTTTTTGCAATACCGACATGGTTGATGACAATGCTGAAGTTGTAGTGCTAGTAGATCCCATGCTCTTTGTAGAAGCATAACCAGATAGCACCCATCCACCCAATCCCAAACTCATCTTGACAACCTCCTCTACCAGTGCAACCGATCGTTTATTCGCATTTGGATGGATATATCGTTTGGATAAACGTGGCATAATGGCATAATTCAATGCTAGCAAGAGAAGGTATAGTATTGATGCAGGTGTGAATTGTTGTGCACTGTGAATGTTGTTGGATGCTGCGGATAGTTTGATTGCGGATGAGTAGACTGAGAAAGTACCGCCTATGATTGCAATTGGTGCAACTAATGTGTAGTCACAAGCAATGAAGTGGGCAAGAGTTTTGTTGTTAGATGATTGATTGACTTTATTGCAACAAAGATGCTTACATTAGTAAGCACAATATATGCTGGAACTCACTTGCACGAGAAGGTCCCGACAACGCCTCTCCAAGCCGACATAACTGCTTCCGTTGACGATCCTTCCACAACAATACATTGCTGGGCATCGATGAATTGATAGCAAAAACTGCATCATCGGAACACCGATGTTTTGATGGTGGCATAATAGCTGCAGCGGCACCTGATGAAGTGCAATCAGAGAGTGGTGATGAGGACCTTATTGGAGGCATGTTCTGTACCAATTCTTCACGTGATTACGTCGATGACTACACTCTACACTTGCTTCGGTTGCTTCAAGGGATCTTGGAGATCTTCAGGATCAAAAGCGACTTCAATGCATGCATTCTGCATCCTGATCTGAAAGCAGGATCACAACACGTGAGAGACAGTAAAAAGTTCACGCAAGGTTCACGACAATTCATGGTATAATAGGAGCTACTCGCATTCTGTCCATCGTTTATTGTATAAAGCTAGCAATAAACTATAAACGCTAGGAGCAGAATTCATACAAGATCTTCAAGACCACAATCGCCGTGGTGATAGATTCATCAGTAATGGGGGCGAAATACGCACTAAATGGCAAATCTTTTCCATCAAGCTTCATTCAGCGACCATACGAATACCTGCCTCGCTATTTGATGGCAGCCGCACAACAACACATCATAAAATCCAGAGTGCCGAACCAAAAGATCCCTCTGGGTTATCAAGAGAAATATAGAAACAACTATGCAATTCTCCTCACTTGCCGTAGTAACAGCACTCTGCTCTGCATCAGCAGCATTTGCATTTGCCCCTTCAAACGGATCCATCCGCTCTTCTGCTCTACGTGTCGCCAACCCAATCAAAACCGAAGAACTCGTCACAAAGGAAGCAAACATCAAATCCACCACCCGCACCAAGCCAACATTGGACCCCTTCAATCCCGAATTCTCCCGTATTCAATCTGTACCTTACAGTGATGCCTTCCCCAACTCTACCAAGGAGTACAAGACTGTGACGCATGAGGAGACGGGGCATACGTTGAATGTGCCCTTTCGTCGTGTGCATTTGGAAGATCCGGATATGGAGTATTTGGATCTGTATGATACTAGTGGGCCTAGGGATATTAACCCTCATGAAGGTTTGCCAAAGGTAAGTTTATAGTGTATGCTTTAGATGGTGGATGGCTTGTCGTCTTTTGATCTGTCAGATCTCAACCTGACACTCTTACATCACTCACACATCAATTATCACTCACAACAGATCCGCAAAGACTGGGTAGCCAAACGCGAAGGCAAACACGAATGCTACACCCAAATGCACTTTGCACGCAAGGGCATGATCACCGAAGAAATGCTCTTCGTCGCCGAACGTGAGGGAGTCTCACCCTCCTTCGTCCGTGACGAGCTCGCACGTGGCCGTGCCATCATTACATCCAACAAGAACCATTTGGAGCTTGAGCCTCAGATTATTGGACGTATGTTCAAGGTCAAGATTAATGCGAATATTGGGAATTCGGCGATTACTTCATCGATTGAGGAGGAGGTGGAGAAGTTGCAGTGGAGTACTTTGTGGGGTGCGGATACTTTGATGGATTTGAGTACTGGAAAGCATATTCAGGAAACACGGTAAGTTGAAAAGTGTGGAGAGTAGGGAAAGGGTATGCAAGTCGGATGCAGTTACGTCTGTGATTGTTGTGTTCAAGGTCTTTATCATCAATGCTCACCTACTCATCTTCTGCATCTCACAGTGAATGGATCATGAGGAACAGTGCCATCCCCGTTGGTACCGTACCAATTTACCAAGCTCTTGAGAAAGTTGATGGTATTGCGGAAGACTTGAACTGGGAAGTATTCAGGCAGACTCTTATTGAGCAGGCCGAGCAGGGTGTCGATTACTTCACCATTCATGCAGGAGTTTTGTTGCGTTACGTTCCCATGACAATTAAGCGTAAGACTGGTATTGTTTCACGTGGAGGATCCATCCATGCCAAGTGGAATATCTTCCACCACAAGGAAAACTTTGCGTATGAGCATTGGGATGATATTCTTGATATTTGCGCCGAGTATGATATTGCTTTGTCTATTGGTGATGGTCTCCGTCCTGGAAGTATCTACGATGCCAATGATGAATCTCAATTCGCCGAGCTTATGACTCAGGGTGATCTCACTCGTCGTGCATGGGAGAAGGATGTTCAAGTAATGAACGAGGGACCTGGTCACGTTCCCCTCCATAAGATTCCTGAGAACATGCGCAATCAGCTTGATTGGTGTAATGAGGCACCCTTCTACACTCTCGGACCCCTCACAACTGATATTGCTCCTGGATATGATCACATCACCTCTGCTATTGGAGCTGCCAACATTGCCGCATTGGGAACTGCCATGCTTTGCTACGTCACACCCAAGGAGCACTTGGGTCTCCCCAATCGTGATGATGTCAAGGCTGGAATTATTGCCTACAAGATTGCCGCCCATGCTGCCGACTTGGCCAAGGAATTCCCTGGCGCCCAGGATCGTGACGATGCCTTGTCCAAGGCCCGTTTCGAGTTCCGTTGGAATGATCAGTTCAACCTTGCGTTGGACCCCGTGACGGCCCGTTCCTTCCACGACGAAACTCTTGACTCTGATGCATCCAAATCGAGCCACTTCTGCTCCATGTGCGGACCTAAGTTCTGCAGTATGAAGATTACTGAGGATGTGCGCCAGTATGCTGAGGAGAATGGGTATGGTCAGACCGAGGATGCCATCAAGGCAGGCATGGAAGAGATGAGTGAGCTTTACAAGGAGAAGGGTAACAAGTTGTACTTGGAGGATATGGAGAATGTTGTCAATCCTCTTTCTGCCTAAAATGGTGGAGGCTACACCACTATGAGAATTTGTGTGATAGTTGGATTGATGCTTTTCATTATTCTTAAGTAAGGCGTCAACCTGATGATGATACAAACGATAATCTGTGCGGGAGCTGTGATGTTGAAACAGCTGAGAAGGAATACTCAAGAATCATTTTGAGTAGAAATACCGCTGGAACCTGAACATGTTAGGACATGCGTAGGGAACAGATCTTGATGAATTATTCTTCTATTTAGAAAGCTTTAATAAATTAAGAGGAGGTTTTAGTTGGAACAACCTGATAGATTTATTTTTTTATCTTATTGAACGTTGATGAAGAGATTAGGCATTATTGAACGTCGACGTTTCCTCTGTTTGTCTCTTCATAATGGATACTTAGGCACCCCCTTTCCCTTTCAAGTTCCCTAGATCGGGACGCAATGGAAATTTTTAGGCTTAGGGAAAGCATTCTCCAGCCCGTTGGCTAACGCATAGTCGTTGTAGCAAGAGTACTGGACACAATAATAAGCACGAACGTAACAGGTGAGAGATTTCACATCCAATCATTTGACGAAAGTCACAATACATAAAAACTTACCTGATCTGGTAGAACACCTTCTCCATAGATGGGCAAATAGTTGCCACAGGTATCGAAGTGTTTCGTGTCGTACGCAATATTTTTCCCGTTGCAGTAGCAACAATTAACAGGACCTGGGAAAGGTTCACCACTGATGAAGCAAGCAGGTGGCCCAAAGCCCTTTCTCGTATTACAGGCACAAGCGATTTGGCAGGATACAGCCGCATCTGAGGGGACACGTGAGTTAGTAAAGAAAGAAGGAAAGCCCTCTGAGCCCCTATTCTTCAATTTGGGGCACGTCGTATTCGGCACGGTCACGCCCTTATCTTTGAGATCTTGAGCAAGTTGAACATTGGATCCATTTGCATAAGCACATTCTCGTGACAAGTCCGCTGAGTCGTAAGGGCATGTAGTTGGATTCTTGCAGCGGCTGAAATCTCCGTCTAGCAAGACGATCCCACCAACATTACTACACTTGTTGGCCGAGCCTTCGCTCGTTACATCAGTGATGGAGTTAGATTGACAAGGGTTCGAAATGCCTGGAGAGACGTAACTCTGCATACGAGTAGTTTTGCACTTGTTGGTACCGGGTACTTGGGCACAGAAAGCAATGCACTGTTGACCTGGATTGAGACGATTATCGGAAAATCCACAGTTTTGATTTTTCGTGATCGTCCCTTGGGCATCCATACAGTCCGTCTCTTGGGATCCACCGCCTTCGTGTGGTATAGAGATAGAGAGAAGAAGACGTAAGAAAAGGAACTATCATACTGATAACAATTTCAAAATCACTGACTTACAGTTTTCACCCAATGAGACACACCCGGCCTCTTCTGGTTTAGCCTCTCTGCAAGGCTCGGTCTTGCAAGTGTTCGAGTCGTCTTTTTGACCAGGATAACCGCATTTTTCGGTGCACACAGCATTACTTCCGGCACAGAAACATTGTCCGCCAGCTTGTTTATCAGGAGGTTTGCACGTACCGCATCCTGCAGGGCAAGCCCCTGTTTGAGTTTGGCACGTTTTCCACCAAGATGGAGGCACAATTTCAACCTTTTCGCCTGCTGGACAAGTGGATGGCTTGGCCGAGAGTGCAGACTGCTGGGTGAAGAAATAAGCGCAACCATTTAGGCCCGCCGAATCAGGGTCGCAGGGACTCGAAGACTTGACCTTGACGGGTTCGGGTGATTCCGTATGGGAGTCAGGGTTGGCCTTGTCGGGTTCGGAATGCGTGACAGCAGCAGGAGGATGATGATGATGAACAGGAGGATGAGGATGATGAGGATGACGACGACCCTTGTGATGGTTGGGTTGTCCCAAGGTTGGAACTGAACCAAATCCACCGCCGTAAGTCGCTCCGCCGATGAAGGCCAAACCCAAACCGATCATAATGAGAGCGGCAGCTGCACCTTTACCTGATTTCGTTCGGGTGAATCTACCAGCAGCGGTAGACGAATTCAAGCTGCCATGTTCATCATCATGCGCAGACGCAGAAGATGGAAGGGAGCCGTAATGATAATGAGATGTCATAGTTAGTTTCGAAAAGGTGATGAAGGGCAACGGAGGATTATTATTCTTTTGTTTTATGAGGTGTAGCTAGTGGATTTTTATGAACAAAAGGGCCTCGAAAAGGTGAAGGTGATTGAAAGGTGCCTTGAAAAGAAGATTTTTGAGAAGGGTTCTCCACGGACAGCTGGCATCTGGCCGGCAACCCGCCGACATGCGTATGTTGTATGGTACAGCTGCCTCAAAATCTTAGAAGGGTTCTCAAACTTGATGTTGCGACACAATATCCTTTATCCTCCGGAGATGTGACAGCCGCGCGGCGATTGCGATTATTGATGCGTTTGGATTTTGGTTGCTAGGTAGCGCACACCGGTCGGTCGATCTGGGAGTTTTGGCCAGTCGATCTGGGAGTTTTGTGAACGGACAATTATGGCCGTCTTAGGATTACACAAATCACACATAAAATAGACACAACCCCTACACATCATAGAAGGCAACGCCCTGACCAAGCACTAAAGTTCTACAATCAACCCATCATGGACACACCCCACCGCGAAGCGATTAAATATTAGCTCCCCCCTTGGGGGGTTGGGGGGGGATTGCGCCCGCGGCCATGCGGGCGCAACCAACCCATCATGGACCCTATCCGTAATTAATAGCATAGGGTAGTGTGTGATATTGTCTTTATTATTTGAGTAGGCCTAAACCTTCTTCTAAATGAGAAAGATTTACTGTTCATCAAAAAAGCCGCGCCAGCGGTAGTTTCATCCGTTCACGCGTAGAGCTTACGTAGGAATAGTACATGCCAAAACTCCCAGATCGACTGGCCAAAACTCCCAGATCGACCGACCACTGTGCGCTAGGTAGCTGCTTGCTTGCATCCCATATAATCGATGTTGATCCAGCATGGAGTGGTTAGTCGAGAATCTACTGACGAAGGATTATATTTCTTCTTTGGCTGCTGCAGAACAGCACTCTTTGGGGATGCTTCGATCAATTTTCGAATTTACCTCAAGTACAGATCTACTGTAGCAGGAGGACATGCTGTGTAACTATTCGACGAAGATGCGATACAGATGACAACATGATGGCACTTGAAATAAGTGATACATGTGACCTTGGCGGTGGCAGGCGTGTCTGCAAACGGAAAGAAGCCATGGAGGGAAAGCCGCTTGGTGCACCACTTCGCCATCCGGAGAGCAGCCGCCATCTTCATTATTTTCCTAGACAATAGGCTTCCGGTTCAACATGTTTTCCAATTCATCCTTGCCATCATCTAAACCTGGTCAAGATCTCAATTGCGACGAGGGCAAGACTGATTATATTGATGCTGTGCTCAGCGAGAACGAAAAACTCAAAGCACTACTTGAAGAGAAGGAAGCACTGCTCCGTCGCGAGTCCAAGTGTGACACATCTTCTGATCCCCAAAATGAAGGTGAAGGTCTAAATTTGAAGCTGGCAGGGACCAGTAGCACCGAAGAATCAGCAGCTACATGTACTGATTACAAAAAAGCGCAAGTGCGAAAATTAGATCCGAAGAGCCTGCAAAACTCGACTGTGGCACATGAGACATATGCAGCGAATGCGATGGTACGAGGTGTCAAAGAAAAACAGATCATCAACAATATCGGGAGAAGAAGGGGTGGTGCCGAATGGGATGAACATCTTCATGAGAGTGAGAGCCTGCTTGATGAAGACGGAACTTATAAGATGTCATGGTACTCACCTCCAGTCCAGAGACAACGATGGTTTGACGACCTTGTCCTGCCTCAAATCGATGCAGGTGATGTCTTCTTTGACATCTTCTATGGAGGTGGGGCGAACAATTTGTAAGAAATTATGCATGTGAAATTCTTAACTCCTCAAACCTCAATCTAATCATTTACATTTTCCATGCGGATAATAATAATATGAACAGGGGAGCATTACTGGGAAGTAGCACTTTCGGCGAAGGAGAGGCGTTGCGTTGCTTTATTCATTTCTTTGGGTCTTTGGGCCACTCTGGATCACATGGGAGGTCCAGGCGTTCTACGAAAGCAGGTACTTGGCGTATGACTACTTTCACAATCTTGTAAGCATCATTCGGTACCTTTGTATTGGGTTTGCCATCTTTAATATCGCTCCTTTGCAGCTCTACACTGATCCGAGGACAGGCAATGTGATGGTGTTTACTTTGGCAATGTTGGTAGAGCTGGTGTTGTCGATGGGCCTGGCATTAGAGGTTTACTTTAGAGGCGTAGGCGATAGGATCTCGATTATGAATCATACATTAGATGATTTCAAATTCAGAGATGGGGCATCATTTGTGTTATACGCTGCTGCATTCATTGTCTCTGCAGTTCAATGTGTTCAGGCTAGGCAATCTTTTGACCAGCAAAAGGATAGATCTATTTGGGATTTATACGATCTACCTATGACCTTGAATGCATCTGCCTATCTCGTGCGATTCATCTTGTCTAGTGTGCGCATCCTTTGCACGGACAAGAGGGAATTCAGGGACTCATTTGTTCCTACAAATATTGGTGAGTGAGACTGTTGCTATGAATTGAGATGCAATTATTCTCTTCCTTATACTTCATCTCACCTCAAATGGATTAGATTATTTAATTGACAGATATGAGGGGTTTATCATGGTACTCATGGGTGTGGGGGTCGCATCTCTACTAAATGTAGACAAAAATGAGTCTTCTGAGTTCTACGTGACTGAGATATGTGGGTTATTAACGATGATCTTTCTTCACGTATTGAAAATGGATTCTGAGTCTGATTCATCAAAGCATGCTTTGAGGAGAGGCCGCATTCCCGCTGCGATGTATAGTTTTCTCGTGCACATCCTCACAATCAGCCTGATCGGGTTTGGAGTATCCTACGTAGGTAAGTAGAATTTTCAATCTGTTGGTGAATTGCTGTGCCTGTGCTTGTGTTCATTCTCATCCTTCCTTCTTCACCCGCGACATCTACATTCGTGGACACAGTCTTCTTTGACGAAATATTTCAACCTGCAAACACTGATTATCTTGATTTCGCACGGTTTCCGTTCCTAACTGTTACCATTATTTCTCTTGAGTTTATGAGAGTGACTCATTGTGGGCTTAAAGAGGCGTTTGATCGCCTTTTCCAAACGTCGGAGGGCAAACGAAAGCTGAACTGGCCAGTTGTGATTGGTACCTTGCTTAGGGTGGGCATTATTCTCTTCTGCTTGACGTTATACACATGGACTAACGACCCAGAAACTCTGGCAGCGTGTGGATTTGCGGCTGTGTTTTCTGTCTTTCTCACACACTTGCTGAACACCGCCTTCATTGAAAAGACGAAGATGACATTGGTTGAGGATAAATGCAGTAGAAAGCATCGTCCTGCAATGGGAAATGGAAGAAGCGAGGAGGATTGCACCTAAAGGGGAGAAAGATAGACGGTTGATTCCGTGTAGCAGCGGAATGCATAGGTGTCTTATGGCAATGATTCAGTGGTTGATGAAAGGCTGGCGGTGAAAATCGCAAATCGGAGAAAAATAAGGGTATCTTGCAATGCGACAGTAATCTCAGATACGCATCTAAGATGTAACGCTAAGTAACTCGTCGACAATAGGGTTTTCATACTGACATACGCACTAATGGAACACGCATCAACTCAAATCAAGGAACACACAACACACACGTCCATCAAAAATCAAGATCAACACGAACACTGCTGCTGATTCCTCGCCGTTGCAGTTGAGCTCCGCAGAAAATGCAAAAGCTATCTGTACTTTTGGTACGCACGGGGCAGGCACGAGCTTGACAGCCAACAATCTTTTGAGACCATTTATATTTGCATACAGCGTACAACAACGCATCTCCTCAATACTTAGAGGGCACTTCCTCTTAAATTGATGTCATCCTGTTGACTTCGCTGTGGACATTTGTTCTATACGCAACAACAAAGATTCTTTTCGATATCCAAACATAAAAAAATGAAAGAAATAGCTGCTTTTGCAACTGCAATCATATGTGTATGCTGTAAGTAAACACATACATCCAATACACAAGACGGCGTGCTATCAGCGCAATCAATGGTCTCATTCATCATTTCTTATTCTCTTTGTCACAACTTCCACAGGTCATCGCTCAAATGCACTACAGACACATCCGTCGTTTCCACACCACCCTCGTAGATCCATGAGTCGACAAAAAAGCATCAGAGGGCCATCATATATTCAGTACTTGGATGACCCCTCAAAAGAAACCGATAGCTTCCATCTGGGGACCTTCATCCACTACAGCGACACGGAGGAATTCTATGTGAATGGACTTGACAGTAATAGAGTACGGAGAAAAGTTCAAACTTCAGTAGAAACAAATGTTGCAAGAACATATACACATACTTCGAATTATCTCGATAAGTTAAGTCCGCAGGGAGAAGGGATGGAGGAAGAGGAGGTCGTAGACGACGTCTTTGAACCTCAAGATGATTACAAAAGACGGCCAAGGTCAACGTTGAAACGAAGAAGCAAACTAGTCCCACGTTCTTCTCGAGGTGCATCCATATTACCTACACGAAAGAAACGATCCTCATCGAAAGCTGCCACTGCTAACGCGTTCCCTCCTTCTGAGTTGCTGACGTTTGAGGAAGAAAAGGACATTTCAACCGACATTCAAACATTCCGTTCTGTCATGAGAGTTCGAGATAATTTGGTCGAGTGGATGACCAAGGACGCTGTTCACACAAATCAATTGATAGACCAGCAAAATCATTTTGAACCTCCTATGGATCAATGGGCAGCGGCGTGCTCGTTGACGATAAGTGAGCTATCTGATGTTGTGACTAGAGGCCAAGAAGCAAGAACAAAACTGATTAGAGGGAATATTGGCCTAGTTACAATGATAGCAAAACGATACTATAAAGGGATTGGAGGTCCCGATGCTATGCTCAAATTAGACGACCTCATTCAGGAAGGACACATGGGCATTATGGAGGCTGCTGAAAGATTTGATTCGACAAAAGGCTTCCGTTTCAGCACGTATGCCACACATTGGATAAGGCAACGTATGCTGCGTTCCATAGCCGAAACCTCCCGCACAATTCGATTGCCTGTGTATGTGCAGACAATGATTCGTAATATGAATAAGAAACAAAAGGAGATGAGTGATGAAATTGGACGAGAGCCCTCTATGCCTGAACTTGCTCATGAACTTGGCGTTTCGTTGGATAAGATCCAGTTGTATCAGCATATATCGAGGAATGTTCTTTCTTTAGAAGTTCCGGTTGACAAGCACTCAAACACCGAAGATAAACGAACTCTCGGTGATAGAATAGCTTGCACAACAGAGCTCACACCTGATGAAGACGCCATGTCAGAAGACTTACGTGGAGAAGTCCATGCCATGTTAGGTGCACTAGGACATGATGAGCGATTGGTGTTGACACATCGATTCGGATTAGGTGATGCGTGGCCACGAACAATCCGAGAAACTGCGGAGAGTATGGGCGTATCCATCGATATCGTTAGAGCGGTGGAAGCCAAAGCACTCAACAAATTACGGCAGCCGCGAATGAATTATCGCCTGAAAGACTACGTGAAAGGAATGGAAGGTGCCGGGGGAGGGGGAGGAGGAGGAGATGCATTGGATCATCATTATCACATGCACAATAGTAACATGATGATGCCACCCTCAGATATGATGACGATGGACGAGGGAAGCAATAATATGAATATGGTGAGAAATCAAAACCAACACTATTACAACTACCCACACCACATGAACAATGCAAATGCTAGTGGTGGCGGTTACGACGACTTAGACGACCACGAGAGACCAACCCCAGAGAGTATATGGTCTTTCTAATGTCACGAATCTTACTACAGGAGGCTCCAACCAATAATAGACGACCAGCTAAATAGCAACGGAGGCTGTATCAATAAAGTAAATTTCTGTATCAATCCATAGATCAAAAATCAGAACAACTAACATTTTATTTTAAGTTAGATGCGTCATTCCCCTTATCTAAATTGCCTTCGACGTAATCTTTTGCCCTCAATTACGTTGCACGTCCACGAGCTCGGTAAATCACTTAAACTTGGTGCTTTCCAAATTGATACCCCCACCAATTCTTCGAACTCTTCATCTGCCATTCCCATCTCACGTAGTTGACGTAAGACCATTCCTCCGACCATTCCATCTCTAGCACATTTTTGGAAGACATTCGCAGCTATTTCAGTTCGGGCTGGGCTAGGATCCATTTGATTGGCGATAACCTTCAAATATGTCCCGTATGTGATGTGATCTGGCTTGCCGTAGGGACTTTCGTCCAACCCCATTAGCATAGAATTGGCGATCTCTATGGCACGTGATTGCTCTTCAAAATCACCCATTGTGAACGCACAAGCATTCAGGACAGAGTTGTAAATGATATTGTTAGGCCGAAGCTTGATATTGCCTGTTGCATCGTACATTTCCTTCATGTAGATGTACACTTCATATGCACTGTCGGCCTTGCCGAATGTGTTCGATCGCGCGTATGCATTTATCACCGTGGCAAATGAAGTGGCATCCGGCAACACATCATCCCAATCCGAGCTGGCCAACTCTTCCATCCTTGATAAGACCTTCAGAGCACGCACAGGAGCATCAAAGACACCACTCTTAGCCCATGCGTTCAATACGGTGTTGAAACTCCTCACGTTGGGCTTGGCATCGACATTATGTCCAGTCTCAAACAATTCCATCATGTGTCCCAGCAACAACTCGGCGCGATGTGCACCGTCTAACTCACCCGACTTGGCCCAAGCATCAATAACAGCGTTGTAGGTTACTGTTCGCGGCTTGACATCCTCTTGGCCTGTTTGACGATAGAGTACTTCCATCCGTTTCCAATATATTCTCGGCGCGGAAGGCTGCATCCCCACCACCATTGTTTGCCCATGCCGAAATTACAGAATTGAAGTTATACGAATTAGGTCGTACATCCTCGTTGCCAGTAACAGAAGCCAGCTCATCCATAATGTCCAAACAGGATTCGCACGTTCCGCACCACTCCCGACATATTCACCCCAAGGCATCTTCTTCACCCATCCAATCGGCCCAAGCACCAATCACTGAGTTCCACGCACGTGCCGTGGGTTTGACCTGTTCTGAGGTCGAAGTTGCACGCAGTTCCTCCATCCTTTCCGCAAGACGTTGTGCAGAATAGGGTGCGTTGGAATTGTACGGTGCCGATCGGGCGTAGGCATCAATAACATTGGTGTATGTATAGTGTTTGGACATGGTCAGTGGCTCGTTCATATCGATCATGCGATTGAGTATGGCTTCCGCCTGTTCACCGGCATCTTCCTTACCCGAGTTGGCAATGGCGTTAATAACCTTGGTATAAGTCTTGACGTCGGGGTATAATTCGTAGTCATCGCCATCGTCACACCCATTGTCATCCTATCCTTGCAGTGCTCCATGCGTTTCAACAACCTCAAAGTATACTCCACCGCATGATCTGCTCCACTGTACGCCCAAGCATCGATTAACCAATCAAAAGTACGTTTGTCCACCTTCATGTTCCCTCCACCAACATTTCCGAGTGATATGGAGTCTATGATGTCGTTCTCGGGTGATGTCATGCGAAGGAGAGTTTCCGTCCGTTTTTGGAGGAAGACGGGGTCGGCCATGGCCTTATTGTTATTGTGGCGAAAGTTATTGTTGCTTTTAGCAAAGAGGCGTTGCTTCTTTTTCTTTTGGGCCTCTTCTGTTGTTGTACGCAGCTCTTGTTTGTTGTTGCTTTGTTTTCTTCAGAAATGGTTTCAGAAATGTCCATATCCTGATCATCAAATTGATTCGGTGCAGCCTGTTGCTCTTGCTGCGATTCAATCGTTGCAAACAACGTCACGGCAGAAGACATGGGTGAGCGTCTTGTCTGAGGACAAACAGGCGGACGGGAACGCGATGGTAGCAGATAACAGAATGGGTGAGGCGATGAGGGCGGTGGCGACCACGACCTACAGCAGTGATGTTCATAACACCGCCCCGCCTATTCCCCTTTGGATTACCGCCGCGAAACCTTTCGGTTCATTATTATAGAGCATACCATCTTGTTGTCTATTAGGTGTATAGGGAAGCAAACTTTGCTGCAGAGATTTCTGAAGCTGTTGTTCTTTTGCGTACTCTCGTTCTATGCAACTTTTCTGAGTAGGTAGTAATCGATGTGCTTGGTTGAAGCTAAAACCTTAAGCCTATGACACCAACAAAGCGACGAAAGAAGCCAATAAGACTTCAGTAATACTCTCGTCGTTTCAACCTGATCGTAAACGTCCTGGACTCTGTTATCTACCCTATCGTAGCGGCTTCTTCTTTGGCTTGCTTTTTGCTTGGGCTCTCTGCATGCTGTTATGATGATGTTCTGCGCGCGCCGTGTCAATGAGCCCATCCGAAACCCGAAATAGTTATGAGGTTACCGTCGTGGAACCTGATATAGCACACACCCCTAGTAAATTGTTTTTGAGGGTAATCAACATTCATAAATCATTTTCAAGGTTGACCCTGGATTGTGCGGAATGACGTACAAACAAAAACATTAGCATGGGGCTAGCTCAACATCTTCTTTTTAGTTGAAGTTGTGCATTATTAGTACCGGTGCGATACCGATGGGCATATACACACGAGGAGAGCGGCGAAGTAAGACAAGCGCTGTACATATGTAAAGTAATGCAATGAATCAAGAGCTCAAAACAGTACCTTATTATAAAATCACAGCCTATACTTTATTGATGCCTGTTTAATATTTACTCAAAGCTCTTTCCAGTAGATTTCCCTTGCTTCGTGAACTCCTCAACTTGTTCTTCCCTAAACAACAATTCCGCCTTGACATCATCCAACTCTACCTTGGCAGCACACAGGGCCTTTTCCAACAGCTCCACCTGAATAGCAAGGGGTAAGTCACGATGCTCAAGGCTACTAGCACCCAAGATTCTGCTTATGTTCTTGTCACGACATTCCAACGCCATCAATGGCTTGGCAGAGTCTCTTTCCACTCTTCGACGCATGTTTCAACACATCTGGCACGTAAGACATTATGATAGTAGACATGTCCACACCTGCCTTTTGCTCTCCAGCTACAGCTACCTTTACAGCGGTAATGCCGCCTTCCGCGATACTGATGGCATGACTTCGCTACGTGTACACTTCATCAGCAGTGACATATCGACGGACCCTCCCTGAGTTTGACAGTATTTCAATACAATGTCAGAAGTTTCCTCGATCGACACTTGAGCCTCGGTGATGCAAATATTCGTTCAAACGAAGAGGGTGACAGCTTTGTCAACGTCCGTCGATTAATCTCCTCAATATTTTCAGCCAATATGGCAATCGATGCATTTTCCAACTTTTCATCATGATATACGATCGCTTCGGATAAGTAAGTCGCCGCAGTATCCAAACTAAAGTCACCTCGAATAAATGCCGATGCCTGTTTCCATAGTGGCCGCATACCAAAGTAATGCGCCAAATGTCGTAGGGCTGTGGCATTTTTAGCACTGAATTTAATCATCTTTTCCGTAATATATGTAGTCTAATAAGGCAGGGAATGAATCTGCCGCGGATGGTTCAAGTTGGATGTGACTCGTGTTTGTGGCGAATTCGGAAAGGTGGCTTTGTTTGAATAATGTAGCAAAGTAGTCAGATCTTCGTGGCCCCACAGATAAGATGGCCTTGTGAACGTGATAGCATTTCACATTTGACGTGGTGCATGGTTCTTCATTCTTGCTGCTGTTGTTCTCCTTTGCCCCTCTTACCACCACCGTGTTTGTTATTGTATTTGCTATTGTCCTTCCCCCTGGTTCTTTAATGCAGTATCACTCTCTTGCTCATGAACTATTCTCTGTACCTCAATAGTCCAATCACAAAAATTACTAGGCTCATCTCCCTCACTCCATGTCAAGGCTCTTCCTTGTCCTCAGCATCATACTCCCACTCATCATCTTCATCTAAATTAAAATAATGATCACCATCATTCTTGACACTATCCTTCTTGTGCAGCGTGTCCAATATTGACACGGGCTTACCAATCTGTTCTTCTGGATTGGCGAATTCACATATCTCAACTTCAGATATACTCACTATGTGAATGTTATCGTCAGTCACATTATACTGATATGTCTTAACCTTGACAACCGTATATTCTTCCACCTGTCCACTTTGGACCAAATGAGATAAATGTGTCGAAATAACCACCTCGATGGAATTCGTCCCATCGGAAAGTATGGCCCAGTAGACATCTGTCAAAGCGTTTGCGGGTACACGTCGTATGTTGGTGATTTGTAAGGTAGGTTGTTTGACAGTGCCGTCCTGATTTGAATGCCTTCGGATTGCGATTAGGTCGAGTATGCCGTTGGTGGTTAGCATTGATGACGACATGATGATGATATATATATATATATCTTTGCGAGAGAAGGTAAGTTGTAGAGCTCGCCTCCTTCTTTTTTGCAATCAATTGTTTAAACTACGCCGCAGCACTCTTCTAAAGAACCTTATACGACGCTCCAACGAACCAGCGACGCTGCAGCCTTAGAATTCCTACTTATGTATGCGTCCGTCGTGGACTCGGTCATTTGGGCAGGAAATAATGACAAAGCTCCAAGCATGCATTGCCATGGGAACATCAAACATCAAATCCTCATTGCAGACGATCTGGCACCAATTTAACTTGCCTATGAGAAACCATCAGAAACGCTTATTCCCCAACCTTTCGGCCACCTTGTCACTGACATGATGTTGTGTACATTTATTAGCGGGCGGAGGAAGAGTATTTCTACTCCCCGTCCACCCGACGCACGCAACTCTGCTATGTAAGCTATGTAGCAGGGGCTGTGGACAATACTTGTTATGACTAAGACAAGTACACATCTCTTTGTTTCTTTGGCTCCCAGGAACCGCAACTGTTTCGTCTTTTTCCGAACTACCACATTTCTTCCCAAGTCACTGCGAGACCGACCAACATTATCGGCATCAGCAGTGCAGGGCTAAGTATTTTCAATTTCGTCAATAGAGGAGGCAATATGATGGCAGAAGAAAAGAAAGATGATAATCATCACGATGGTTGGCTAGATGACGAAATGAAGGGTATTCAATGGCCAATAGAACAAATCGAATCATCGCAATCTCATTAAAACAGGCTGCTCAATCCTTCTTCGAATCATCGGCCACTGAAAACTGCAACGACAAACGATGACGTACTGCAAAGCTGCATCAATAATCAATCCGTATCGATTGAACCATTTCTCATCTCCATAAGACGAGTATTACATCGTTATCCAGAACTCATGTATCAAGAACGCATGACATCACAAATTGTACAGCGTATATTGACGGATATGGGGATTACCAACTATACTGTCGGGTGGGCAAAAAATATACATTCCAAGTATTACAAACCCTTCCACCGGTAAAATTGTACAGACTACAGATAAAGGGGAACAGAATGATGGTGGCGGACACGGAGTTGTCGTGGACATTGGATCAGGACAAGAGCCATGCATACTCCTTCGTGCTGATATGGACGCGTTGCCTATTGTAGAAGAAAACGCCCTTGCCACCTGATCAACAAGGGAGTGATACTGCGAAATTTCATTCCAATCATCATGGAAAGATGCATGCGTGTGGGCATGACGCGCACATGACAATGTTACTGGGTGCAACTTACCTTATTAAATCATTGGAAGAAAGTAATGGAGAATTTCCCTTTCCGGGAACTATCCGGATCATCTTTCAACCAGCTGAAGAAGGTGGAGCTGGGGCAAAGCGTATGAGAGAGGAGGAGTGTTGTCAAATTTTCCTACGGTGAAATATGCGTTTGGGATGCGTGAGTGATGAATGCAGTCGAGATTTTAGAGCAACAATATATTATATACTGACTGACTAACTTTTCCTCTTAATCGCTTCTTCAGATGTTTGGCCGACGCTGCTAAGTGGTCAAGTGGGCTTTCGATCTGGTGCAATGTTAGCTGCCCAAGATAACTTCACATTAGTACTTGATGGTGTCGGGGGACACGCAGCCTTTCCTCATCTTTGTCGTGATCCAGTAGTGGCAAGTGCCGCATTTGTTATGAACGTTCAAACATTGGTCAGTCGTGGGATGAATCCATTGGAAAGTGGCGTTGTAAGCATAACACATATTGATGCCGGTGATGGTGCGCACAATGTTATTCCAGCAAAAGCAACGATACGAGGGACAATACGGGCATTGAGTGATGATGCGCTTTCACAACTTCGCGAGGGACTCATTCACATTGCAACAAAGACAGCAGAGGCACATGGTTTGAGCTTGGCATCTTCTGAATTCGCGAAGATAGTTATCCGGCGACAATGAATGACGATGGGTTGTTCCCTCTTGCCTCGAAGTGTGCTGGCTTAGTTTCTGGAAGTGGAAAACACACGCCTGTTGATCCTACGATGGGAGCGGAAGATTTCGGCTACCTGGCCAAGGTGTGCCGGCAGCGTTCTTCTTCTTGTGGGCAGGGTGGGGACGGAAACGGTGATGCAGTGCAGAGTGGTTGCGGGAAATGTTGCGGTCGTGTACCGACAAATCTTAGTCTACACCATCCAGAGTTCAATTTGGACGAGGAAGTCTTGAAGAGAGGTGTAGCATTGTTTTTGAACCTCGCCCTCAGATCCTTGAAAGAGTTGAGTGAAACAGGCGAAGATGAGGAGTAATCTAAGAAAAGTGTGTAGTTTTACCATACTCTCCATTTATTAACAATAAACAAACACTATCCTATTTATTGATGACGTGTCTCCAGGATACGCCACCGATTACAAATCCCAAGTCAATGACCATTGTTTCTTCGTTGCTGCTGCTTTTCCATACGTGCCTTCTTCTGCTTCGCCCTCTTGAGTTCTTCCTTTCTGTACTCATCGGCTTGCTCGTGGCTTGCCTTGATCTTTTCTGTCTGACGAAACCACTCTTCATAATTTTGCGCCGCATTACCTTCCTCACGTTCGAGCCGAGCAATCTTCTGACGTTCCGCGTCGAGTTTCTCTAGTCTCTCTTTCGTTCGAAGCTTTTCTCTCCTCTCCACCTCCTTTGGGTCATAGTAGGCAGTACAATTGTATTGCGTCGCATTGCCGCGATTGTGTCCTTCTTGTCCACATGCTCCACACACTTTTGGCTTTTTTGCTCCGCCCTCGGCCTGAGGTTTTTTTGTAGCATAAGCAGAATCAGAACGAGTATGCGAAGGAGAAGGCTTCATTGAGCTCGAAGGGTAGTAGCTGGACGAACCTACTGCGTCGTAGCTCGAAGAAATGTTCGCATCAGCCAATTTCTTTGGAGGACCGTCAGCACCGCATATGCAATCATGGGCAGATGATTTATTCACGTACGTGCATGTCGAACAGCGCCAAGCTGCACACGCATCGCACACTTCCTTATCATTCTTCATCGTACACACAGTGCATTCCCATGATTTGGTATAGTTGACAGTAGAACTGGCAACAGGAGATGTTTTATATCGCTTTCCCTGAGGTGCGCACTGCTGGATGATAGCTCGATGATGAGTAAATCTCTGAGTCGAGACTTCCCTAATCAAATCGCTCTCTAAACTTGTAAGCTCGGACGCTTCATTGATGCGGTGCTGACGCAAACTGGAGAAGCCTTTGTGACTGCTGTGTTGGACGTTTCATAGAAGCGACGGCAGGACACGGACGAGATGCCTTTGACATCGACGTTCATCTCGGGAGCGGTTAGTTGTTCGATTATACTGAGATTTGGTGCTGCTGATGATGTAAATCTGATGTCGAAAACGAGGAGCTGCCACTTTTCTCGAAACATCGTTGGATGTCGTTGGCAAACTCAAACCCTCTGTACAGCTCTAATTTGAACCCTAAAATGAGCTGCAGCCATAGTGTAATGCCATCAAGTGTCTCCGTGAGACAATAGTAAATCGCTATTATCAACGAGGGCCTCCAATTTGAACAACAGATTCTGCGTAAATGTCCCACCTGTTGGCTTTCGTAGTCATCTGTAACGTTTGCGGCAGCGTGCATTTCTTTCCAAGCTCTCATCAATTGATTATGAAAGATGTTATCATATTCAGACCATTCTCGCAAATGAGCAAATGCGTGTTATCTTCCGAGAGGGACTGGCAAGACTGATGCTGCTCTCTTTCTCCGGCTTACTAGGCGGACTGAGAGGTAAGGAATCTTGTGATTCGTTCAGTAGCTCAATAACTGAGTCGTTGTCACTTTTGTCCGTATCGTCGCTATAGCCTCCTCCTCTGATATGACTAACACCAATCTCCTGAGACTCGCATAAATCAATGAAGTCATCATCGATGGTGGTGGTGGAAGGGATCTTGTTGACTCACTCCAGATCAATACAATCTTCGTCAGACGCTTCTTCTTCGTCAGAATCATCAATATTATGATAGAATTGTTCTTGGACTGTTTTTTGCCATGTCAGAAAACTGTTGGGTCGAGCATTTCGATACCTCCGTCGCTGTCATCATCACTATCATCAAGGAGAATCGCCTCGCTTGGTGGTTTGTTACGTTTGCGTGGCCTGGAAGGTCTATCAGCAGGCCATGAAAACTGCTGGTTCGTGCTATTGTGACCGATGCCAAGAATGTTTTCCGCCACCAGACGTGTTTCCGTTATGATCCTGATCATGGACGCAAGTGATTTGACGTCAATATCATGCACCTGTCGGTATTGCACCTGTTGATTTTCGTCGTTTTGATCTCCTCCTGGCACTTGATGCGTAAGTTTCATATGAAATGTTATCATTCAACGAAGCAGCAGATTGCAGCAGCGATCTCATATCGAGCAACGACTGCTAGTTCATTGAAGCACTTTGTGTAGTGAATGTAGCACCCATGCTCAACTTGAAGTCGAGTAAGTACCCCCTCAAGAACATCTTGTCGGGATGCATGTCTTTCTTCCAATGACTACAGGCACAGCAACACTTGTCCGGTGTACATTTGGGGGCAGAACGATGACGTCTGTCACTACCAAGACATCGTTCGCCTTCAATTAATAAACAATACTTTGAGCAGCCAACAACGTTCATCTTGTCAAGTTGACAATTTCCACCACACTCATTACTATGCGATCCTATCTTCACGCACTCAAGACGCTGCGCTGCGCGTCCCTTCCCGAGACAACTGTCTGCAAGATCAGACCATGACTTACGCTCATTACAACCGGAAGGATGCAGCTCTTGGATACTCCAACTTATGTCTAAAAAGAGATAGTGTCACCAGCAGGAAGAAATCACGGTTCAAACAAATGGACACATTGTCCGTCTTCGCAGCGTTTGTTTTTGAGGCGTCTCAAAGAACAAACTCATCTTCTCGATTATCTAACACACAGTGTCAGTGAAGAATTCCACTATGACCACTACCATCGCAGCGATGTTTCACATTTCCACTCAGGGATCGCTTGTTGAAGACTGCTCTAATCAGAATTCAGCACCAGAAATGTGTCCTTAGCTCTCATTCGACCTTGTGTAAGGAAGTCCCACTTTTTTCAATTTCAATCCCCGCTACTGTCGAGCGGATAATCTCCTTTCGAGCAAGTTGCTTCTGCACCACACCAAGCCCTACAAGCCAAGGCTGATCTTCCGCGTAATTCTCCCTGTGTCGTATAACGTTTGATCGACATCGTCTCTGAGCCTGACGTTTCAATTCATCTTCAGGAAGAGATAATAGACGCCGCCCATTGGAATGTTATGTGCTTTGCATGCATGGCTAAATGAAGTGCCCGCCCAGGACAGAAAATGGACCCGATGCGTATTGAGGAAAATGATACTTTGGACTGACAGAGAACGAGGTGTGGAAGGAGGCTGACGGGAAACGAGACGCTGAGGTGACGATGGAATTCATCAAGTGATGCAGAAGACTGACGAGAAGTAATCGTGGAGGTGACGACAAATCCATCAGTGACGACGTCATTCCTGCTTTCTCAGCATGTTGTTTGTTTGTTGTTGTTGACGATGACGAGGCAACGGCAACGACCGGAGCCGGAGACGATAGAGTTAAGCGAATTCAAATGTGTAGCCAAATAGGCATCTTCAATCGTTGATTGCTGCCGATATGGAACGATGCCTATCAGAATCTCTCCTGAACAAACTCCTCTATATAATCTTCAGCAGTTAGAATCATATCCTCTGCGTTGGATCCCCTCATAAGGGTCAATTTTCTTCCACAGCATTATCCAGTTAGTGGATGCCCTCACACCGTTCTTTTTTGAAGGGTTTGAATAAATGCTCTTGGGAACGAAAAGCTCTTGATCCATTCCCATTCCCCCCCCTTGAAAACATTGTGATTGTGTAGTGCATCATACAGACTCTGGCATCAATGCACTGGGGTAAATCATGTACAGCCCACCGATCTTTTCTTTGCACTACGGCCTTCCATGATGGCAAAGTTGATAATTCTAGCTTTGATCTTATCATCCGTCCAATTTCCGCTGACCCATATACTATGCTCTGAATTGTTACGAACATCGGTGGACACCTCCAGCAGTTGCTTCAACACACCCGGATGACGCCTTCGTATAGGATAATTTCTTAACCTCCTCCAAATCCTTCATACAAGCAGATAACGCCGCCGATAAAGCGGACTATTGCAGCATTCCAACGTATCATCATCTTGAAAATCTTGACTCGCCACCGAGCTATTTAGAGGCAATTCACGTCCCTCAAAGTAAAGACGTGTCTTTGAGCCGTTGCCGGCGGTGGAATATTTCTCTTGAATCTTTTCTAGACGTTCGTGGGAGTCGATTGTTATGGTTTCGACTTTGTTTGGTGCATGTATGCAGCGGTTGGTCGCACCCTTAGCCGAACTTGCACCATGGTCCGCACGTGTATGGTGTTCCCCGCGAGCTCCGTCTTAACTTGTTAATAAGAGCCACTTTATTGTCAATTATGTAGGATTGTAGCATGCAATGAGAAATGAGAGAGAGCAAATGACAATGGCAAAACCCCGATTCCAGTACCGTTGACTGTCCACTCTGCACACTAACAAAGCAAAGATGATCTTATTTTTACTTCCTTTATGCATACTTTGTACAGAGACGAAAATGAATAACATTCAGCTTCTGAGTGGACAATTTAGTTTATGTATGAAAGGATATTTCCATATGCAACTGCTGGATATATGTGTGCGTCGCTACAACACGTTCGTGGGTGACCTGAGGCGCTCCACTTTTGGATGGGCTGCGGCGCTACTCTAGCAGCTTCTAGTGACCCCATAATAGTTGGTCAAGATAGTGCAGAAGCATCTTTATCAGGCTCAAGCGTGTTTTTGGACGTATCGTTATCGCTGTACAAACGTCGCTAGGTCACCTGATGAGGCCCCAATTTTGGACGGCTGTCGGGCGCTACTGTTGACGGCAACGCTGTGAAGTATGACAATCAACAGCTTCTAGAAGCCCATGATGAGTTGGTCATGTGGTATAGAAGAGATGTTTACCACGGCGTCAAGCTCTTTTACGTTGTACGGGGCGTCGCTACATACGTCGTGGGTGACCTGATGAGGCCCACTTTTGGATGGCCGCTTACACTACTCGAGCACCATATCGTATCTAACTCTGTGAGTATGGCAATCACAGCTTCTAGTGGCCCATGATAGTCGGTCATGATAGATAGGAAGCATGCTTTATCACGTCTCAAGCTCGTTTTGACGTTGCTATCGGCGTCGCTACATACGTCGTAGGTGACCTGATGAGGCCCAACTTTTGGATGGCCGCTACACTACTCGAGCACCATATCGTATCAACACTCTGTGAGTAAATGGCAATCAACAGCTTCTAGTGGCCCATGATAGTCGGCCATGATAGTGTAGAAGCATGTTTACCACGGCTCAAGCTCTTTTACGTTGTATCGGCGTCGCTACAACGTCGTGGGTGACCTGATGAGGCCCACTTTTGGATGGCCGCCATGGACTACTCGAGCACCATATCGTATCTAACGCTGTGAGTATGGCAATCAACAGCTTCTAGTGGCCCATGATAGTCGGCCATGATAGTATAGAAGCATGTTTACCACGGCTCAAGCTCTTTTACGTTGTACGGGCGTCGCTACAACGTCGTGGGTGACCTGATGAGGCCCACTTTTGGATGGCCGCTACACTACTCGAGCACCATATCGTATCAAACTCTGTGAGTATGGCAATCTACAGCTTCTAGGGTCCCTTGAAAGTTTGCCACGATAGTATAGAAGCATGTTTACCGCGGCTCAAGCTCTTTTACGTTGTATCGGCGTCGCTACATCATCGTGGGTGACCTGATGAGGCCAACTTTTGGATGGCCGCTACACTACTCTGCACCATATCGTATCTCACGCTGTGAATATGGCAATCAACTGGTTCCAGTGGCCCTTTATAGTTGGTTACGATAGTATAGAAGTTGATATAGCAATCAACAGGGTTGCAAAAGTATAGAATTCGCTTAGTGACCTTTCCGTCGGCGCACTTTGTTAAGATGAAGATTTAATCATCATCTGCGTTACGTCACTTGGTCTTTTTACCATGAGTTATGCAGTACCCTCCTCCCCTCGCGGTACTCGAGCATCCTTCAACCTTACACACCCATTTCTTCTTCTTTACTGGGAATAATTCGTCCTCTATTTCCACTACCAGCTCATGCAGCTTATACGCATCAGGCTCTTCTATCACATAGCAAATGTACTCAAGGAGCTGGCAATATTGTGGATGGGAAGCCTCCCGTGTTACCACACTTAGATTCTCATCACGCCTGAACCGTTTTTGTTTGTAGCGTTTGGCCGCATAAGATATAACGTAACCATATTGATTGCTCTTGTTCAACAAACATATTCTTTCCTTAATGCTGTTTTTTCATTTCTTTTGAGATGGTGCTTAAGCCAAAGTGGTCGGCGACGGAAGAAACTAAACTCTTCACAGTTGCTGTGTCCTTGTCACACTTTCGATAAATATCATCAACTGCCTTCAATAGTTGCGAATTAGTCGGAATATCACCCTTTACAAATGACTCCGACTCTTGCACACTGTTCGCTTTCGTCTTGGACGGCTGTGGGCTGAGCATATCGGGTGCAACAGCTGCCTCTGTTGCAAACGAAACAGTCGCGTGCACAGATGACGATGATGTTGTCGGTATATCTCCCTCTAGGCCTTGAAAGAAATTACTCATATGATGAGAGGGAGCATCATTGGCACTGAATGCTGTGTTACCGAGAAAGTCCAAATAGTGATCGATTTGAGGTCCATTTTTCAGTGACTGAAATTGGGATTCACTCCATGGAACATTTGCGTCACTGTTGGATGAATTCTTGGAATGAGAGAACATGTTGATAATATTCCAACTTTCCCAATCAGGGCAAAATTTACACGCCACGGCAATCAGCGCTGCGACATGAAGTGGCGTGTATAACTTATCAGCGAAATTCAAACGCTTAGGAAAATGGTTGCCGACTGCGTTGAGGGAAGAAGAATCACCCATCAAGGCTAAGGCATTCGTCAAAACTTGCTTGTCAAAGCCGACTTCTTGTACCATTCGATCAGCAAGAAGCTTCGCATTGAATAAGCATTCTTCGGGATTAATCTTGAGACGTAAACCACCGGCAAGTTCATCGCTACCATACCATTCAATTGCTGTTGCCAACAAATCAGATAAATCTTGTATCACATCGGCAGGAGGTACGAAACTTCTTACGAAAAAACCCTTTACCATTTCGACTCTTACTTGCATATTTGGTGTCAGTAAAGCATATCCATTCAAAGCATGTGGCAATAACCCATTTGCAACAAAGGATGTCAAGTGATAGGGTGCTATCCCCAGCTTGAAATGTGTCAAAGCTAATTGCAATATAGATAGGAGCAAATCAAGCGACGGAGAAATCCTAACCACCGCCTGATATGGATGCTGCTCATAAATGCCATTGGGATAACGTACCATTCTTTTCCAGGCAGGAGGAAACGCATGATTGGTAAGATCTCCTACTGTAAGAATAGTTCTTCGCATCTTCTTTTTTGGTCGCTTCGTTGTTGTTGATCTACTATTGGTCTCGCTGTGCTTTTCAGATGCACTAACCGCTGTTGTTGTGGTTGTTTCTGGAGGAGCCATGCTAGCCCTATAAAACGCATCATCATCCATATCATGATACTTCAATTGCATCTCCTGAATCATTTCTTCCTCTACCCGTTTCCCCACACTAATTGATAAATGTCTCATGACATGAGCCTTTCTTGTATTATGCAAAAAGAAATCTCGGAATACAAATCGACACTCTGGATATTTTTTGGAGAACACGTTGGCAGCTTCTCTCCATTTGTGTTTATATCGTGTCCATATTTCTTGTACAGTTTGTTGAAGTGATTCTAATTCGAGTGGTTGTTCTTCATTATCATCATCAAGTGGAATCAATTTTGCCACACACTTGACTGCATCATTCAACAGCCACTCAAATGCATCACAGCAATCCTCTTCATCGGGTAACTTTTTACTACTATCATATTCACTCAGCGGTCGTCGCCGTTTCCCTCCCTTATTCTTTCCCTGATGTGTCCCACCAGATCGTAACGATGATGTACTTCGATGATGCATACCCCCACCCGCTAATGCGTATGCGTCATCTTCTCCAAATTCCTCTTGAGTAGCCGTTTGTGATTGCGTGAAGCACGAGGCGCAAGTGGGGATATTGGTGATCGGGTCGTCGTAGAACGTTGTTCCGGTACAGTTTGGGCAGATGTTTTGGGAGTGAGGGGCATCATCTCCGGCGATGTCGTCGAGCCAGAAGGACATGTTTTATGATGTGATGTGGGCCGTGATGTTGTTCAAATTAAATGTTCAGCGTTCAGACTCTCTTTGGAGGATACGCCGCACCCTGCCTTTCCTGAATGCTGGCATCAAAAATTTGGGATGAAAATGAAAGGTGGATGGCAGGCAGGTATGGGGACAAAACTACATTGTGACGCGGCAGCGGCAAGCTTCGTGCTTCATGGCTTAACTTGAAACCTATGTAGAAACAAGAGATTAGTAACGCAGCAGCTCAACCGGACGGAAATGTGGACAGCTCTGGGACAGTCTTGGACGCTGCGCACAGAACCTTTTCAGTAAAAGTATTGTACCATTGTTCAAGAGTGTGAAACGCAGAGATAAAAGCCACTTTCACTTAGAGCTACTTTACACGACTTTGCCACAACTTACAACTGTATTAGCTCGCTCGTCTCGCTCTCTCCAGCTCGTTCTCTTGAAGACCCCTCATTCTTTCAAGGAATGCCAAATAATCCCGCGACGGTGGCTTGATGTCTCCGAGTTTGAGCTTTTGAAACAAGTAAAGTCCTGACAATGTTCGTACACGAGAGAGGACGACGTATATCCAGTTCGTTGAATTACTCCACGAGAACACGATCACATTGTCCTTCGTCAATCCTTGCAGTTTATGACCGGTAATGGCATCGCTTGCGTTAACCGGGATCTGAGTCACACTGCATTTCATTCTTACCTTGTCCTTCTCTTCCATCGAATCATGTGGTAGCACCTTCACCTCAACAGAAACCTTTTTTGGTTTGAGCTGGAAACGTCTTGACTCCCCATCTTTCTTGGGGTGATGCTCAAACTCTACAAACTCCACCTCCGATGCACAAACGGTCCATACCTTTTTGTTGTCCCAAATTTCACACCTGTAGCTCTGTGGATTTTCTTTCAATTTGACACGAAGCAGCCGGGCCTGACTTCCATTAGCAGTCCCGTGTTGTTTAAGACCATCATTCGAATTGCACATGAAATATGCGCCATTGTAACAGCATAGGTGGGGACTAATAAGTTTTGTTCCTTGTTTCATATCGCTATCACCGAGTTCAATAATTCTCTTGCGTAATGCTCTGTCTATCTTCTTTTTTGTCGACTGTATGAAGCCCTTGATAATAATGGTGTGCCTGGGTGGGTCTGCGTCACTGCCAGCATCAGGGTGTGTTGCCTGTAGATGCTCACGAAAAATGGCTGACGTGATTGCGTTCCTCTGGCTGTTCTTGTTACAAGCATAGCAACTATCACCTTTGAGCACTCGCGGCAAGCTCAGCCCATTTTTTCCTACAAACCTCTCATTTATTGTGTCGACGTCAGCCTGTTCCAACTCCCCCCTGCACAATTTCTGTAGGATGCGACCATATCTTTCATCATCTCTGAATCGATGTAATCCATCTAAAATTATGCAACAATTGATGTTGTTTTCGAAATGCCTTGTCGAGGAGGGATGCCATAACTTCTCCTTATCTTTCATCTTGACTGGTTCATTCTGCTGAAAGTCCCCTGCAAAAATGATATTGTAACCACCAAACGGCTTGCGGTTGTCACCAATCTTCTGTAGATTATTGTCCAGCTTCCTTAGCTCACTATCTTTCAAGAAGGAGACCTCGTCAATAATAAGAGTGCGGACACCCTGGAATACTTTTCTGTCGTCATCAGAGATTGTTTTTTTATTCAAGTAGGTCGCAGCCACGGTTGTCTGACCACCAAATGCAGCAGCAGCAGAACCTGTGTAGGCAGTAAACAAATACGTGTTGTCGTTCCACATGATAGAAGCCGCCTTGCAGAATTCGTAGCAAAATTTCTGTGCAACTTTGATTGCAGTGCTTTTCCCCGCCCCTGCAAAACCAGTCACGAACATGATCAATTGTTCCCGACCCCCTTTAGCTTTTAATGCATCCTCCAAAGCTTTCATATCATTAATGATACCTTGCCCAGCAGCGCCGCGGAGAAGGTTTTGCAATGCTAGGCTTTCGCCTTCATTGTAATGGGAATCGCGTAACAGTCCGAGGAGAAAGGAGCAGGCAATAACTTCGTACATGATGTATTGTTTCTCATCAAGGCGTTTATTTTCCTCCTTCAAGACTCGGCGAGCGACACCACGCAATGTGGGACCCTGCTTTTCAGTAGCTTCAGGAATTTCGATGTCGTTAGTCTCTGCCAAAGCATGAGTGTCTTCGCATGTATCGTCAACATCAGATGAATAGACATTTTGATATGTTCCATCTCCACCCAAGAGTGAGCCTTGGATTAGTCGTAATACAGTCTGTTGTGAATGTCGATCAGTTGTGTTCCCATGATACGTTTCCTGCTGGTTTGTTGCCGTCGCCCCAGTCGTGTCATTATCAACCACAGCGGCGCCGTCAGAAAGTATTGAATCCCTCGAGACCAAGCGTGCATCCAAAAGCCGATTGTCGGTGGTATTGAGCTCTCTCTCGATTAGCCTGCTGTGAGTGTAACTGTTGGAGTTCTCTACGTGACACTCGTAATCAGATTCGCCGCCACTGTCATAATCATTGCAATAGAAAGAAATACTTCTAACTGAATTATCGTCACTTCCTTCTTTCGTGTTCTTAGCAGCATCATCGTCGAGACATAAGTTTGGTGCTTCATCAGAGAGTACATCTGGCGCACGACCTTGGCACTTTTCTACACTCAACCTGTCTTCTACATTTTGCAAAATTTCGAAGCCCTTGATCCAGAATGCAACCCCACCCTGTGCTTCTTTCTCATCACCATCTGAGGCGCCTCCATTATCACCTGGCACGCGCTCATCGTCATCATCATCGCCAATGCTCAAATACTGCTCATCTCTAATAGTTTTGACATCGAGGGTTTTGGGAGGAATCTCAAACCTCTTCATTTCAGTCTTGCCTTCTCCGTAATGCTTCTTCCGGAATGCATCAAACTTTTGCCAATAACTTCCCTCGTGCTTCAAATCATTCCCATCCAAGTCTCTAAAAGGACAAAACATCAAAAGTGCCATCTTGGCATAAGTCTCTCGTTTCTCTCTTGTTACATCGCTTGGGTTTTCATTGTTGATATCAAGCTCCTCAATCCGACAAAGTTTGCCCTCTGGTATCGATGTTACGGGAATCTTGAGCCGCGGCATTAAAGTCAAATAGGCGAATTGTTTGCCTGGGTGGCCTTCACGAAAAAGAATTTTCTCATTGCCAATGATCTTCTCATCATCATCATCATTGGTGTTGTGGTGTCCCTCCTTGTGTCCCTCCTTCTTGTACCGCTTGGTGTAATACATTGCTTGGTGGTAGAAACAAAAGTCGTCTAAATCAAGTGATCGATAGATATAGTCATTTGCAGACATATCACGAAACTGGGCACCGTCATCACACTTACGAATGATATAACTGACCTCTTTTTTATCAAGTATATCCTCCAACTGTCCCACTAGCAATTCTGCAAACTGATGCGAAAAATGGAACCTTGATCCTTTATTCACTGCAAGACTGTGACTCATTGGCGCGCTGATAACAGTTCTTGAAGTTGCTGCATTAATTCCTGAAAGGACACGCGACAAGCCCTCGACCCAAGTGTTCACCTCGTCCTCCTCTTCACCTGCTGTTCGTCGCTCTTCACCCCTTTCCTGTGCTCGAAGTAATCGTCTGATCACATTCTTTGCAACAATGTCTCTAGATTCTCTATCATCATTCTGTGTATTCTTGCATTCGTAAAGGGTTTGGTAAAAGGTCTGACCACTATCACCAGCGGCGACATTGGTGTTGCAAGTGAACATGCGAGACAATGTAACATTGTGTGTATTCATGAACTGACATCCTTGGGGACGTTCGATCTCGACACAAAATCTGTTCTCCTTGTCTATTCCACCATCAAGTTTGTGCCTTTCCACAGGCTTGGGTGTTTTTCCTTCATAAACTCGGGTCCCTTCATTCTTTGCCAGCTCTTTCGCTAGATCCTCATGCTCCTCCTCAAGCCACTCCTTGTAGTCGCTCTCATGTAATGCATCGATAATATACCCCCCTGTGGCCGAATTCGGCAACAAGAATCGGCAGAAGCACCCTTTCTTGAAACAGGAACGCATGTGTGTTACAAGATGCTGGTTGAATCGCTCATTCAAAAGAATAAACCTTAATTGCGCGTCAGGATCACCCTCGTCAACATTATGGTCATAAATAGTTCGATATGCAGCAATATCCAGCCACTCGCGCGATATAGGGATTGCAAAAGATGCACCCGAATCATTTTCTTTTGATGCATTTGACTTCATTTCATGTAGCTTTCTCAACATTGCTGAGGTGATATCACTAGTTGATACTTTCTGTTTACAATCCTTGCACTGCATCACCCGTCCTCCAATATCACGACAGATTGTGTCATGTCTAGCTTTCATCAGGTCCTCTAGATCACAGTTTTCGTACACTTCATTGACCTTTTCATTCCCGGTCCCACAATGACAATTCCGAGTTACCTCAGCTTCAAAGTCGCATTGTGCTGCCGACATGACTTTGTTTATGTAAGCAATGTAACTAGCCCTCGCTATTTTCTGCGTCTTCTCGTCTTCTGCAAACATAAGACGTCGCAGATGCCCAAAGTTCTGGATCCAGACAAGCCAATGTGCATGTAGTGTGGATCTTCCTTGCTCTTCATCTGCTCTGCAATACGCCTCCATTTTGCCAAAGATGCCTCGTTTCCCTTTCTGTCGACCCGGATCCCATCCGAATAGGCACTCTAATGCAATCTGCATTGCACTCTGAAACTCCAATGAACATGCTCCAGGGTACTTTCTGCGCACTCTCTTTCGCAGAGTAAGATCGGCAATACATTCAGCCTCAGAGGAGTCAAGGGGAGGCAGTGGCACCTGGATTGATATACAAAAAAGAATGAACTTTAATGAACTGTTGCAGCATTCGATATCAATAAATACGCACACAGGGATAAACGTACACCTTCTCCATTGCCATCTGCGTAGGGATAAAGTCGAACTCTAAAGCTGCACTCATCGTCAATGGTAATTGTTACGAAGAGGCTGTGCATCCCAAAATGATCTTGTAGGGCGAAGCATCTACGTCTTGCTTGCTGTGCGGCCTCTTTTGTGTGGCCCAAACTCTTACAGGATGCGCTAACAGCTTTTAGAAGCTTGCTTGAGGTATTGTTTTCGTTTTCATCCTCGATTGCATTTTTGATGTCTTCAGTGGACATCTGGCCAATAAGATCACCGACAGCAGTACCATGTTCGTCGATTATTGGTCTACACTTCATGATTGCTGTTCCATATGAAAGTATGCGGCCAAGCAAGAAGTTCGCGACAAGAACAAATTCACTCTCCATAAATTGCGGCAAGGACAATTTGAGGTAATGCCGTATTTTCTCTTCATTCGAAATTTGATTACGTCGCTTCTCTGTCGGCCCCCCGCTGCCAAAGGGAAATGCAGTCGGGAAAACATTTTCCAACTTCATCACTTCTCGGTGACCAACATATTCGCCTCCGTGAATTGTGAGGGTTGGTGCTGAATGTTCAGTTAACAGAGCCATCACTAGTTCCTTGCTTGTCTTGTACACACTGGTCTCTCTAGTCGGATCACTTCCACTGGAGAAGAAATATATTGCCCCGTCGTCTCTTTTCTCTACGTCTGGATCTGCAGCAGTGTCAGGACTCAGATCATCTTCTATCAATTCAATTTTCGGGTCCGAGCTTATATCAATCTCTACGTCTCTGAATCTTGGATGATGCGCCTTCATCCAATGCAGCAGTGCAAAATAGAGGTCTTTGTCGAGTTCTGCTTTTTTTCGCACAATTTCTTTCTGCGTTGGTGTCATTCGACCATTTATAACAACATAAATATTAGACGTCACCCCAGACTGATTCAGGCAGTTGAGGGCGCGAGCCAATTTCGTTTGGCTGGTTTCAAAGAATTGGAAGTTGCCCATTAATGATTTGTGTTGCCCTATCCATGATATGCAAATATGTAAGCGTAAGGGCGTACAGGAGAGATTGCTGCAGCCATGATACTTGTTATCTTGCTCTCTTTGATCTGCGTAATATTACCGTAACCATCGCGATGTTCGATAACAGTTTTTGTGCTCTTCTGCTCATCATCTGCGCCTTTAAACTCAATCGTTTCTGGAATAGTCCCGATCGCAAACCCATTGGCGATGGCGTACTTCGGAGGGCTTTTGTTAGTGATACAGTCATTTTGTAATGCCTCTTTGCACCGAGAACACACAGTGAACTTATTTGCATTGTCTTTGCCGAACCGCCGTGAGAGAAGGATGCCTTCCAAGCCACTAATTTCGTACTGCTTCTGTAGTATTTCATCCATCTCCCCATGAAACTCCGCGTAACTCTCGACGCCAAGTCTGTCTTTGTGCGCTAGCAGTTGATCCCTGGAGATGCTGCATAGTTGCTCCGTGCCGATTATGAATTCGTCACAGACAGCACAACCTATTGCCCGATGGCGCTGATTATTAGGAGTGTTATTAGGAGCATCATCGTCTTCATTATCTTCTAATAAAATTGCTGTGCGCGTCAAAAGGGAGCGCGCCTTTTTGACACCCTCCAGCGAGACATCAATGTAGGGGACGACTCCATTGATCATGATATCATCATCGTTTTCATATGCAAGGTCTTCTGCATCTCGTTTCTTTTTCATACGCTGTGCATTCTGTTCCTTACGCACATGTCTCTTTTCAGGAGTCTCTGACTCACGTTGCTCTTTCATACGCTGTGCATTTTGTTCATTACGCCTCTTTTTCTCTGCGGGGGTCTCTGACTTACGTTTCTTTTTCTTAGCCTCTGCATCTTTACTCTGGCGCATAGCTGTCTCCGTAGGAGTCTCTAAACTACGCTTCTTCTTCTTAGCACTAGCATCTTTAATCCGACGCTGCTTATTTTGCTCCATCCTACACTCTTCTGCTAACCGGCTCCTCCTCTTGGTTTGATCTTGTTCAGTTTCATTTGATTCCGGTGGTGTATACACCACTTTATATTGCCGACATTTCTCCTCGAGTCTAGATTCATCTAGAGTCCACTTACGAGTACGATGTGCATAACAAATCGCACCTATCCCAACAGATGCGGCTGCAACACTAGTTGACGTAGACAATGAAGAAGCCCCAACTGATGATGATGTGTGCGGTGCTGCGACGAGTGCTGGATAGCTCAACAGGAGCAACACAAGAAGCTTCCTCGAAGTACTGCGGGAACTCTTACATCGAATCATCGGTACTATTTGACGCATCATACAGTCTGCACGATGCTGCTTCATGGTGTCTGGGCTCGCCTCCTTCAATCTTGGCGCACGACGACGATGCGTATTGCCACTCATAATTATGACAAAGGATGATACTGCCGTTGCAATCATAACCAACACAACAGCTGTAATCATTGATACGGAAGAATCGCTACAAGCAGATGCTGGTGTATTCTGAGGCGCTACAACAAGCTGTGGATAGCTCATCAGAGTCAAAACCAAGAGCTTCCAGGAAGAAGGGCTGCGTGGCTTGTTTGATCGGATCCGCTTGTATTTGCTTGCAGAGACTTTGATGAGTTGCCACGAAAGAGCCATCCTCTGGATCAACCGCCACACGAAGAGCACGAGCGCGTCGAAAATGATTTCGATGTAGCAGAAGAGTATCTGATCGAACGATGTATGAATCTCAAAAGGATGGCACATAAGGAAGACGAGAACCTGCAAACGTAGACGCAGCTGCAAACGCATATACTGTAACTGCAAATGCAGGCGTTCCAATCTGAGAATCATCTTGAATATCAGCAAGGTCAGATGATACCTTGAAAGAGCAATTGCATAATGCACATAAAATACCATGTACATCACCTGAAACACCACTTCTGCCTTCAAAGAGAATCCCACCATTTCAACATAATCAGCTATACTGATCTTTCTGCGGCACCGGAAGAATATATCTCTCAAACACGCGTTTTTTGAGAATGCAAGAGACATGACTTTCCATCTCGAACAGTTCATTCCAGGAAATTGCTTCTTGATGCTTCTTGGTATGTGGTTTCGAATACTTTTAAATGTAATAGGTGATATCACATGAGTGACAGCGGCAGCAAGAAGCTCATATAGAAGTTGCTGGAATACTGTCAAGGAAGAAGCATTTCCTTGAGCCGCTGTGTACATCTCGCCAAGTTTGTGTGGAGGACAGTTTGTAGATGCAGATCCAATAACGTAATCACGCTTGATGATGCATACTGTGTTGTAGGGAAAAGACACTGCTGCATCTTGTGGCTCTTCTGTGACAATTGCATCAGTGCCAGTGCTGCTGGTGCTGGTGCTCTTCCCATAGTATATAGATGAGCAACTTATTGCATTGAATGCAAATGGAGTGATACAGAAGATAAGCAGTTGGGATATCGTCAATCTCATCAAATTCATCTTTACTTGTATGATTTATGTTGTGATGAGTGCATAGAAATGTCTGCTCAGAGCAGCAAGCAGTCGCAAGAGCAAGGTGCAAAGCACTCAAAGCTGTGACGTAGGAATTGGTACCACAAATCGCAAATTGCCCAAACGCCGAGTTGAGAAATTGACATTTTGAGACACCAAACGAACCGAAGGATCACATCCAACGTCAACAAAGCGTGTGGGGAGAAGCGTGGGGGCGGGAGGCCAGAAGCTCCGTCCGCAATAAACCAGACTCTGTTTTTTTCTGGGCGAATAGTGGCATGAGAGAAGAGACTAACATCTAGCTATCTGAGAATTAAACCGGCGACCGGTTTATTTAGTATCTGGCGAATACATAGTGGCATGAGAGAAGAGACTAACAAAAACACTTCGACGAACACTCACTCGAACAACCAAGTCAACTAAATTACTGAACCGCCACACTGTCATGCAACAATTAGCCATCACTATTGAACATCATCTTCAGGCAATCCGCCATTCCAAGCACGCAACAATAACAGCAGCAACAACAACAGAGCGCACAGATCTGTGTCACACTTGCAGATGCATCTAGCATCAACAGCTGTGACATATTTGCAAGACATGCATTTTTCCAGCCAGCGGATAAGTGAAAGGAAGAAGCAAGATTGCCACCACAATGCTTGAGATGCAGTCGAAACTCCATCAAAACATATCAATTTGACTGATTTCGAGAATGCGGACCATCTAAACCACCCATCTTTCCGGTATCTCTTTCTCGAAATGAGGGATATAGCCAACCAAAAAGTGCCTTTAAGCCAGGTACTTCTCGCTTTCTATGTAGGAATCACTACAAAACCTACGCCGGTATGGTCTACAGAGCCTCTACGTGTCTGACAAGATTTAAATCTCCTAAATCCTTCGTTACTAATTCCTACGTGGTTTCCTGTAGAATGGAGTTGGCCCATTTTGGCCCAAACCCTGTATATGGAAATGGAGGCACCTCTGGTTCCCCGGACTCCGCTTTGCTGCATCTTCCCGGGGCCCCGAGGGCCGATAATAGTAAGAAGAAACATACAAATGAAGAAGGAGAAGAATGGGGCGAAAGCAGCAGAAGGAAGATATCATAGCAGCGTTTCTGGATGAAAATTCTGGAATTCACGCACTGTCAACAACTCAAATCTTCGAAGAGTACGCAGCCGACCATGGGTGGATTAAAGTTAATGCGACAAACAATATTCGTAGGTTGAGAAAGCAATATGATAGTAAAGAGGGTCCATTTTCTGCGAAAGAAGTAAACAAAACTGAGCCATTCAAGACAAGGAAAACCAAAAGCAAAGCTTACACACTGCTACTCAAACTACATATGATGTCAGAATGTACCCCCACCTCCCGCTAAGGACCACATATTTGTCATATAGTGTCAACCAATTCATTGTCATCATAAGATGTTTGATATTCACTGCTGGAAATCGATCTTTCACATCTGTAAAACACAGGTAACAACGTCCTAGGTTCTAAGCCATAAGCCTTTGAACCTTTCTATGTTTGTTTCAAGCCTTACATTTCCTTGTCGCTGGATGCTAAATCCAGCATAAGAAAGGCCGCATGAAAGTAGCTCTTTTGATGTTAATGGTAGCGGAAGAGTTTTTGGAACGACGGATGTAAGTTGCAGCGTTGGTTCTGGTGCTTTCTTCCGCCCTTTTGGCGATGTTGTGGTAGGCCTCTTACGTGCAATCATCTCAAGCTTCATCTTTAGTAGGGATTCCAACGATGCTAGGCCGTCTTTTGACTGTTTGATGGCATTATCAATTGCGGCGTCGAGGTCGGCTAGATGATGGTTTCCTCATCAGCAGAGGACTCATTGGCAGCAGCGTGTAAGCAACTCGAAACTGCTGACCCTGCTCGAGCTGTATTTTCGTGGTACACACTATCCTTACTTTGTGGTCGGCGTGGCATTTTAATGTTTATTAGGCGTATCGTAGGCTCACGTCAGGTTCCCGTCAGTTCTCTTCAGCTCCCGTCAGTTCTCTTCACTTCCCGTCAATCCCTTCACTTCCCGTCAGTTCTCTTCACTTCCCGTCAGTTCTCTTCAATCTCTTCACTTCCCTTAATTTTCCCGTCATGAAGCTCGACTTTCTTACAATATCGCCGAATACAAGAAAGCTTCTCACATGAGTCACGGACAACATCTTCAAATGTCACATTATTGTGACAGTATGAGTGTCAGTATGTGACAGGCCGGAGTGTTGCTGACACATCATCACCATGTCGAAAGTCCGCCGGCCACATCTTGCTGACACCGAGAGTTAGACAACAAGCAGCATGTCAGTGTCGATCGCGATGTAATTGCGGCACCAACGATAGGCGGCGGCCGCCGCAATAAATCCTGCTGCCTCCGGCGGAAATCTCTATCTATCTGCATACACCGCCGTTTCCAAACATCATGCGATCAGCGTAATCGGCTGGCACTATCTTTCCATCTGGTGAAATTAGAAAACAATTGAAGCATTTATCCCGATATCGATCAGATTAATATGGGGTGACAAATGGGAACGGTATTGCGCAATAATCTTGTCGGAATGCATTAGTACAAACATCTGCTCGACATGATGTGTGTACATCATAAAGACACATCACATGCACTATGCACTGCAAGCAAAACAAAACGAGCAAACACGCGGATGAGTACACATCAATCAGATAGAGTATGCGCCATGTGAAAAGATATGACAGTCAACTGGATAGTGGAGAGTCAACGTAAAGGTGACGAGCGTCAGCATGACGTCATCGAATGACGGAGGCAGTATTTTTGTCGGTGCTCTTCTTTGTACTAAGTATGTACAATGCATCTTGAAGCCAGTCTGAACCGTGTCGTTTGTGTATAGAATCTCTGCAATTGGATTTTTGCATGGTAAGTAAGTTTCAGTTACATTTTCGATTTGTGTGCGTTTAAAATCGTGGAGACTCCACGATTTTAAACATGTTGCTTGTTAGTTTCGAGTTGGGAAAAAGATAGGTGAGCACATATGGTACAAAAGCAAGTAGCAAGTGGACAAGAATAAAGGCAAGTACAGGTAAACACACAGCAATCAACTCGGCAACTGCACGTACGTATTTTGACTAGAAGGGTTTACAGGTAAGATGCAACCCAGATGACTATCTGTAGAGATGCTGCAGCCTGCGCAAATGAAGCACACAAAAATCAAATGCATTGCACCTCCTCAAAGGAATACAGCGAATCCAAGCAACAACGCAACGACGAACAGCAGCTGGGACAATCAAATCAGTTAGATGGCGCAGGGCAGCGCAATACACTGGACCGGGTCTAACATTTCGATTGATAGAATTCTCAACTGCGCCAAGAAGATGAATGGCCAATTGTGCGAGGCAGTGATCAAGAGAGATAAGTGGGTCGAACACCTGAAGAAGAAAGCTGAACACACGGCGAAAGTGACATACAACAATGAAAGGGCAACTATGATCCTCAACACAACGTACAAGACAGCAATGGAGGGAAATCTGATACCCGACAGGGAGGCTCTTGTGACAAGAATCGGCAACATGATCAAGTCTCCTAACAGCAACTGGTCCGAGAAGAAGCCAGAATGGGAGCTTCCCAGGACATATTTCGATGCCTAACTACCTTCGAGAGAGTTGATGAATGTTTGCTCACAACGTTTAAAATCATGGCAAATACACCATTTTAAATGGACTAACAAAACGACCCAAACGAAAGGAGACAACAAATCACAAGAAAGTTTCTGGCTAAAAAGAATTGAAAGTAAGTTTGCTGTTGAAAAATGGTCTACAAGACTCTCTACATTTTTCAATTTCTCGTCAATTTCTCGCTTTTTGACAGAGGAATCAATACGGTATCCTGTAGCCATATGATTCTACACAGGCTCTACGTGGTGCCTCAAGATTTATTTCTCCTAAATCCATAACATAGTAATTCCTACGTTAATCCCTGTAGAATTGCTCTGGGTAATTTTGGGTAAAATGACCTACAGGGTAAGGAGGGCACCTCCGTGGCCGCCGATAAAAGCTACGCTAACCGTCTGGGGCCCCGAGGGCCGATCAATACCGATTGGAAGCTATCGAATCAAACCGCACAACCTTCGAGGAAGGCCATGGCTGCAAAGCCACGTTTAGGAACATTGGCCATCATTGCAGTAGCGTTGAGGAGGACTGAGTCCAATGAGTCATTCCGCACTAAGGCTGGTGTCACATCGTCCAAAGGATCCTCGCCCAACAATAAGTAAAAGGTCAAAAGGATGCGGATACCCTTCATCATCTGGCCTAGGAATACCGTCATGTATAGCTCCAAGGATAAGCGCACACGCCATCATCCCAAGCTGGACTTGGAGGATAATGCAGGAGCCTCTATCTGTGTACGTGCTCACGAAGAAGGCAGTGCCATTAGCCATCTGGCGCGATGATGGCTGGCGCGGCAAGCGCCATTGATATCATTCCTGGAACACCCGATGAACCACACTGCGACTTTGAGTGCTACCCAGAGCCATCCCATGAGTACCTCAGCAAACCTAAAGATATACATCAACCATTGCAGCATCGGCTTGAATATAGCTGAGACAAGACGACGTGCCCAACCATCTTGGTGTGATGTGGTCAAGTTATGAACTGATGGACGATCGAAGATGACAAATCTTGACGGACGTTCGTAGATGTCAAGATTCGATGGACGATCGAAGATACTCGTGGTAGTGTAGTCGTACTCGAACTCATGTGATGAGGTTGGACATAGGACGGGTGATGATTCCTCCAAAGACGACCATATCTGATAGTGAGATGACCCTCTACAAGATAGTGCCTTGGACGATTGCGTCAACGAGGTCGACTGCCACGGCGCCATTGAGCGCGCTGAGCCTTCCGATGGTGTCACACCGTCCTACCAGTACCTTTGGACACACATACAATACAACTCATATCTTTCTTGTTTCTCGTGATCGGCGATAAGCATTCAAATTGCTTTCTCACCGTTATGTCAATCATCGCCGATAAAACACTCTTTGTCTGAGGCTAGCAAGTACTACGCCTCACATGTTAAATATAACAGTCAATCAACCAATCTATACTACTAGTATTCTACTCAATTCAACTTCCGTATATAGTTGGATGGGACAGATGGTATGGAGTTTTGGAACCAAAGTGATCTGCAGCGGCAGCTGCATTACACAATCCATTGAAGGACTTGACGAAGAGATAGGTTGCGACTGGAAGCAAGAAGGACATAGCTAACCATATAGCTGCACAGACATCAAATGAATCGCCGCCCACCATGATATAATCAATAAAGCGGTGAGTAAAGAAGAACCATAGTACCGGTATGATGAGTCAATCACGGTTTAAGTCGGCGAGAGCCTCGAGTGTGGCTGTGACTTCAGCATACGTGGCTGCGTTGGCTACGTGCTGGACCTTGTGGGCATTGGTTGAGGCTTCACGTTGTTTGATTCCCACGCGGCATTCATCAGGTTCATGCGCCCCCCAAGCTTGATGATGTGGACACCAATTCAGCGGCCTGCCGTTGAGTGTCACAAGCAATGACTCTGTGATATCAAACACGCAGTAGAGAGACTACTATGGCTAATATCATGGGATTATTATGGCATGAGGATCACTACTGCTAGCAAAACAGAACAAACAAGCAGTGCGTCATCATCCTGACGAACAGACGGCGAGACTCCTGTCTCAACGGTCGTGCCAAATGAACATGTGGAAAGGGATGACTGTCGCAGCGCCTTGTACCTGTGTCTCAACGGGACAGGTACTGCGTCAGAGAGTCATTCCCTGTCACATTCTCCCCCGAACTGTGCTACAAAACGAGGACTCAAGAAAAGGAAAACCATCAACGTCCGGCAAAAAAACCTCTTCTTGAAATGAACGCAACTTCCAAATGGACTCATCCAAAGGATTCTATTTCATCGGCATAGCATAAGACTTTTTCTTTCAGATTCAGACTTGCTCAATAACATATTGACCACTTCATAAAGGACCACTAGTCCTAAAGAACTGCATTCCATACAAAGGCATATTACTCATCATCTTCTTGTACAGAATTCCCATCTCCGTCGTCTTCGAAGTAGGGCGTCAGTCTTCGAACGTTCAAGCGTTCATTTACTGCACCTCGTTGCAGTCGCACTGTTCCATTTGTGAACACTTGAGTAACCTCATAAGGACCCTCGTGTACATCTTCCGGTTTGGGAAGATGGCTCCCGTCAGTAGCCTTGATGATCATCGCTTTCTGACCGACTGTGTAGTCGTAGGGAACACGCTTCTTATTCTCTCGAGCATTGGAACGGTCCACCAGTTGCTGTCGACGCCTGCCTATTTCTGACCAATTGCAAAGATACGGAATGTCGAATAACATATCTCTCCCGAAAATCGCTTGGCCAGGTGTCGCCTGCAGCACCGAGTGATGCGTACTCCTGATTGCCCACGCCGCGTTTGTGAGAAATTCATCAATCAGGCTTGCATCAACAGTCTCTAGATTGTTGATACCACTAGTTCTCATCATGTCTCCCAAGACACCATGAATTCTCTCCACAATTGCATTAGCTTGTGGATTCTTGATCGTTGTGGGCTTACGCTTGATCGAATAAGACTTCAGAAGGGCTTTGAAATCCTTCTTGAATTCAGATCCATTATCACACACGACCTCAACAGGTCGAGGATACCGACACAACCAAGTCTTGTTAAAGAGCTGGGATATCTGCGCTGAAGTCCTGTCAAGGATTTCATCTTCAACAACATCAACTTTCCCCTTAGGATCTCTAAACTCTCGATAAACTTCTGCGGTGGGGAGTTCAACCACCTCAAACCAACCCGTCGCAGGGTCGACCATAGTTAAGCACATAAATTCCAAGCGAGTGCCGTCTTCACTTTTGATCTCATACGGACCACAGCAATCAACGCACACAGTATGCCACGGAGTAATAACAGCTTGCTTCGGCGGAAGCGTAGCGTACTTACGCTTGCGCTTCTTTCCTTTCTGGCACCGCTCACAAGTCTGAACGAACTTCCTAATTTGAGAATCCATATTCTTCCAATACATTACAGCAGACAACGTCTTCATCATCTTGTCGCGCCCAGGGTGCTGCAGATAATGATGATACCACGCAATAGTTTTACGCTGGAGTTTCTTCGGGATAACCATCCGGGGCCTCTCTGGATCTCGCACGAAACACAAGATCATTTCGCCGTTAAGCAAAACTGGCTGGATGTGCTTACCCTTCGGCGGCGTTGACAGATAATTCTGTATATACGGACTCTCTACCGATATGTAAGTATATGGGTACTTTCTAGTAGGTAGTGAAAGTGCGCTGACTTCAATATTCCGCGAAGGAATATTCGAATACACTGCTGCAACCCGAGACGCTGAGTCCATCGGGATTGCCTATGCAAGTGATAAGAGTTGTGATAATTCATGTGTTAAACAAATTATGGCATGATCTACAGCAACTCCGCTCCACTACTGGAGGAGTCCCGATACAGCGAGTTCAAATACTCCCCTCAAGCTAGCTCCCCTATGGAGCTAGATTGCCTGCCTCGAGCTGTTCATTACCATCTATACAATATATACAATACGATCCAAGTCGATTCCAAAATCTCCTAAAAGTCACCTAACCTCCTCATGAGGGGGATGAGTTCACCGAAGTTAATGTCACCCCAACCGAATGGCCGACACAGCTTGCATCAGAGGCTGATTGCCTTAGACGGCCTTTAAGTGTTCGGTTTCGGCGTTGCCGCGTAATCCCTAATCACTTTCTACTCCTTTCTGAAAATGTGTTGTAGTATCTTCTTGATAAATCCATTCCTCTTCGCTCCTGCAGTCATTGGCTTCGTGAGAAGATCCGCAATATTATCATGGGTATTGATATATGCCGTGATCCATTCTCCTCGTGCCACTCCTTCACGCACCAAATGGTAAGCAACCGCCGCACACTTCTTCTTCAGAACAGATCCAGGGTTTGTTGTATTAGCAAGCACACTCTGATTGTCTCCAAAGATATAGGCCGGTCCTTCCACTCGAATTCCCATCATTCTAAGCCTGTACCTCAGCGCACGAATGTATTCAGTAGCCTCCTTCATCGCGGTAAACTCCGCCTGGTACGTCGAACTCTCAACACTCCCCTGTCTCTTGGAATACCAATAGATAGGAGCATTATTCAAGTACACGATAAACCCAGTGCGAGATTTCCTCGTGACAGCATCCCCAGCATGATCGGCATCTACAAAGCAGCGAATGACAAAAGGCTTCCCCTTCGGCTCAGGCATATCAGGAGGCAATACCTCCGTCCTATCCGTTTCCGACATAGTGGAGAATGTCCAGTCCTGCTTCTTAAAGATAGATGGATCGATCTGCGGTTCAGTAGGATCATACAACATTTCGGCATTGTGGTACTTACCTAGATAGGCGAACATGTGATACAAACACTCCAAATGACCTTCTCTCGGCAGAGCAAGATGACTACTCATCATCGACACTTCCAAACAAATATCTACACGACCGAGTTCGACGATCCACCGCAGTACACCAATGAGCGATTGAAAGTAAGAAGCATCCTCGGGAACTAGTTCTCTGCTAACATCGACCTCGGGTCTATATCCAGATGCAAACGGAGCTTCAGCCTTGTTCGGCAAGGTGCGATTCTTCTTCGCCAACCAAGCCTTGACATTATCAACTGCTGATTGTACGTATTGGCTCGAGCTAAAAGCCCAGCACTTAACGCCATTGTCCAGTTCGACCTCTCGACACTTACCACCAAGGTATAGGGAAGGTTTTCCGATCGAGTCTTCCTTCATTTGCCAATGTTTTCCGATCTCGTTACGTAGTACCTCCTCGGGGTGTTCACTGATTACCAGGATATCCAGAATGGTGCCGGTACAAGCCGGTCAGCGTTGCCGAAGTGGGGAGAGTGTTGTGGGCTGTAATGCGGGCGACCCTCGGGGCCTCTCCCCATATGGTCTCGGGAATTGTTTTTTCTTACAGGGATCCGACTGGTAAAGTTGCTCTGCAATGCTATGTCATTCTCTCTTCCTTAGTCTTTTTGCTAAATGGCTAAGTGTGCTCGCCCCCCGCCCCCTCTTCGGTTTTGCGCGCCATCCACGTCGCTTCTCAAAGGATTTTTGGAGTTTCTCCGAGAAAACAACCATGCGAGATGGTATGTTTCCTGCGCTTACAAGGCAACCGCCGGGAGTTAATTAGTGGTCAGCACGTGTATCTTGATCCCATCGCCACGGCGCAGCGAGTGATATGCGGCGATTTCAACGTATCAAGCTAGTGATATGATCTTAACGGCTCACATATCGCCGGCGATGTATCGACACGACAATGAATAGCCACCGAGTTGAAGGGTGGGGGAGTGCCATTAGAATACAATTATTTTGTCATGCAGCCAACATCAAACCACAAATGATTTGGATCGGTCGATCGCCTTCATTCTTCCACCACCCTGAACAGCATGGCACAACAATTGCCTGCATGACGACATCGCAAATGCACACCACACAATCCTCACACATTCTATCAAGAGGAGTATGTGCCGCAATAGATATTGGCAATCAATCTTTATCGGAGGAGTAGTTGGATAATAATGATACGGCATAAAACGAGTGTGATGATGAGATTAGATTAATTAAGTGACGGCAACAAAATAACAATTAACATCGGTAGCGAAATGGCCATCTTTCAACGCATGACAAACAAAAGCAGCGGCCAGCGCAGCAAGAGCACACAGCACCAACGTGCAGCAGATGTACATGTCACCCTACGGAATAAAAGCAACCAGCCCAATGAGCTTCGCAATGTCAGAATAGGGAGAAGAAAGAAAAACAACACCGCTGGCTCAAAAATGCAAGCTAAA